>QODF01000033.1:1505810-1568192 GCA_024372805.1 Oostethus manadensis | reverse complement strand
ATTCCTCTTCTCTCTCCTCCTACAGACACACCTTCCTCCTCTCAACAGTAATCCAGTTTCCACCGACACCCTGTCGGTGAACAGCACCGTGGCAGGCGTTGTTACGTCTGATCCGGTATGAAAGTCATTTGTTTGATTCGCATGTTCTGGTTTGCCAAAGTTTTACGTCGGATGCCCTTCCTGACACAACCCTCTGTATTTATCCGGGCTTGGGACCGGCACAATAAGACACTGGCTTGTGCCCCTTTGCGGCTACATTAACCCTTTATATCATCTTAAGTCTTTATATGTTGATCTCCTATTATAAGCACCGCTATCCTTTAAAAGGGCAATCACTTCTCCAATTTGGCCCTTACATCCACTGCACCAAGTATTCACTCTCTAGAGAGAATACTTGGGAGTCCCTGATTCTTTAACCTTTCCTTCAATGTGTAGCCCCACACCTAAAATCCCATTCTCCACTGTCTTTTCCTCATCCTGACACACCTCAAAAAGTCCAGTACCATGTTTCCCTATCACGTGTGATGTCCTGTTTAATCCACAATGTCCCAACCCCCATCTTGTGACAATGATTTCATCCCACCTGCACACTATGCCCTCTTATCTCCTTTTTAATTGTACACCGATGTCTTCCCTTAAAACCAGTACTCCAATGCCCCTGCCACTCTTTAGTGATTTGCTACTCTTGATAGTCATCTCTATTTGCTTTTTATTTAGGGATCTTTTAGCCAATTTATCTACTTTTTATCCCCCCCCCGCACCCACGAGTTGGTACCACCAAAAACCTGCAAAACACTTCCGGGTCTCTTCTTCTGTAGGTTTTGTGCGTATGCTCCCCCTGGTGGCAGGAGGACAAATTGTTCGCCCTTTTGTAGACGCATTTCAACGCTTCACTCACCGGACGTATAACTTGCAAAACACTTCCGGGTCTCTTCTTCTGTAGGTTTTGTGCGTATGCTGCCCCTGGTGGCAGGAGGACAAATTGTTCGCCCTTTTGTAGCCTCACTCACCTACTCAAATCTTGCCATTGCAAGGTTACAAAGTGCTCCATGCATTATATGAGAGATGTACATAACTGTAGATTTGTTGGTGTTTAAATACATTTAAACATCTACCAAGTTGTTTCCCTCCAGTGACATCCATTTTCTTCACTAGTGTATGTTTGTTTTATGGGGCATGCAGGAGCCTATCCCAGCAGACTTCGGACGAGAGGCGGTGTACACCCTGGACTTACATCTTTAAAATATGTCATGCCTGGTCAATGATCAAAAACAGGTCATGATTTGCTAGCAAATGGTGGATGACTGGAAATACTGACCCAGCGGCAAGATGGAAGTAATTTAAATTTCTTCTCTATACAGTGATGTTTATCTCGATAGCACATCCTGTAAAGATCTAATGAAACCTCCCTGTCAGTAACATACAAGTGAATCTACAGAAGACTCAAAGATAAAACCAACAGCACAGCCTACAAAATTTAATTATTTTTTAATTGAGTGTGATAAGCAGGAAATCTACTAACCGCTTTAGCCCTCCAGCAAGCCATGTCCAAACCCTCCAAAGAAAAACATCAACTCCACCTGTCCCCAACAGGGGTTTATAGGGTGGAGCTTCATCAAGAGGAAGATGTAAGTGACTTGGTGCTGGATGACCAATGAGCTAAAGCAGGTCATCTGGAAACAGTGGCTTTGTTCAGAGGAAGCTGCTCAAAACCTTCCTCTGGACTGAACTGAGCCAGATGCAACAAGAGATGCACTATTGGATTTCCATGGTATAAATTCATTCACATATCAACAACTCCTTTCCAAATGCAGACAACATAACAGGTCCAGTCCCATCACCTAAAAAGACCTTATACATCCACACCCACTCAATGTGTATTGGCACTAGGGATGACTGATTTGGAATGTAGTAGTCAAACTGCATTTTTGCTCTTTGGATGACATTTGTTGAAGGATTCAATGCAAGAGGTACAGCTTCAAATTTGACAAGGTGAATTTCATTACAAGATCTTTGTTTAGATAAATTAACAGGCCCGTCCCCAACAACAATGGAAATAAATGACAGCATCACCCCCAGCCGCAATACACACACACACACACACACACACACACACACACACACACAACACCCAAGTCTATGACAAATTGGGAAGAGGCACAGGGCTTGCTGAGCTGTTCTCCCGATTGGTTACTTGGCTTCCTCGGGGTGGAACCTCGATGATGCGGGGCTTGTCGATGATGCGCGCACGGCGGTCTCCTTTCTCTACAATTCCAATTATCCAGGCACCCTGACCTCCAGCCCCCGAGCCCTGGCTCTTCATCTCAGAACAAAACTTGGCAGCCTGCTCTCTCGGCAGACAAACCAAGAGTCCACCTGGAGAGAGAGGGAGCAGGAAGGTGCCATGATGGCACTTAACAGGCTTTTTTTTGTTGAAACATGAAACATTAAGCAAACATGTAAAACAAGTTCATATCTTGGTTTTTCCGTGTGTGTAAATTGGCCTACCTGATGTCTCTGACGATGTGCCCTGAACAAGATTGAATATGTTTCCACATGCTTTGCTGACAGCAGTCATCTTGGCTATAATTGGTAAGTTGTGAATAACAAAGGCCACCTCGTTGCATTGTTGTGCTGCCAGGTTGTTGGCGTGCCCCAACAGACCAAAGCCTGTCACATCAGTTGCTGCGTGGGCCTGGAACTTGTGCATGAGTCCTGCCGCTGGCGGTGTGGGGGCATAAGTGTGATTACTAGAAACTCTTCTGGAAAGGCTGATATTCATATTTACAACAGCGCAACATAAGCAAAAGCCCACAAATAGGAAAGATGCGCTCAGAACGTCTATCTACTACTAAAGGAGCGGTGCATACCTGTTCGGTTTAGTGTGGCCATGGAGAACATAGCTTCCTGATAGGCCTCTTTAACTTCCTGTTTGGTGATGACAAGCTTGACCTTGTTCCAACGATCGGGCTGTTTCGCCAAAACGGAGGAGCAAAATGAGTGTTTGTCGAGGGCTCCAAATCACATTCATGTGCACATTATCGCCGTCACTGACCTGCTCAAGCCACTGGTGAGCATTGACAGCCACCTGTGTCCCCAGAGGTTTAGTTAAGACCAACACATCTCCCGGGACGGCGCCATCCGGCCTGAAATGGTTAATACAACAATATTATTATTGCAAGGATATTTGATAAAAAGGCTAAACAAAAACATTTGCATATATATTAAAAGCCAAAGCTTTCGAATATTGCTTATAGTATCAACATTTCATCTTTTTTGTTTTTTACATTGTGACTTTTTGCTCTAGTTTTCCAATTCTTGCTTTTTTTTGTGTGTGTGTTTTTTATTTTTACAATGTGCAGTAAGCCAGTAATGAGTCAGGAGCTGCAAATAGCCACCAGGCTGCACTTGGGACACCCCTGAATTAGAGTATTTTACCCTGGTCCATTTCTTAAAATGTATTAAAATTTCAATTCCAGCTTAAGCATACCAAACTAAAACAGTTCAAGTGCTTTTGGTGACTTACATGATGAACTCTCTAGGCTGGCAGACGACTGAGGCCACACCCCCTATGATGATCCACGGATTGATCACTGTCTGGCCACCAGTAACTGAAGTCCCTCCCTCCTCGGCAGCATCACGAAAACCTCGAATCATTAGCGGCATCACGCGCTCGCGATCCTGTGACATGTGATCATAAGAATCCCGCTTAGATCATCGCAAACAATATTTACAGACAAACAAATGACAAATATTACCTTATCATTCATCTTCTGGCTGACACTGAGCAGCATCAACATGTTGTCACACTCAGTGATGCCCATGGCATAGAGATCACTGAGGACATTAGCACATGCGATCTTGCCCTGGGAGACATGAAAAAGTGACATCTTTTTGTAAGCATTCAATTCATTTAGTTCAATTTTGCATTGTCACATTTCGATAAAGTTTCACATGAGCACTGATGAATAGAAAGTAAAAAGTAATCATTCTACATGTCTTTGATTAGTCGCATGTTGGCATCCTTCCATTTGAAGGACTTGAATTTGAGCCTCATATATTTTGTCCACTGAAAATTGCTAGGGTTTCAGTCTGCACATTCATTTAATACAAAATTGAAGCGGAAGAATTATCATGAAGCAGTATTCCAAGTACACAAACACAAAAAAAGCCCAATTTTCAGGGGAATCCCCATCAGTGACAGGTTTTCACTGCTGTGCCGTGCAGGGACTGATATAATTATAACAACTGGAACTATATAGATATAGAGATAAAGATATATATACCTATATCTCTATAGAGATCTATATCTCTATAGAGATATACATCTATACCTATATCTCTATAGAGATATAGATATATATATATATATATAGAGAGAGAGAAAGAAAGAATTTCACAGGTTTACATTACTCACAACAAGCACAATAAAAACATAATAACACGGGTTACTGTTTAAACAAGCAAAAACTCTGAACTACTGACGTCACTTCCTGGCTGCCATCGACTCTGCTCCCCTACAAGGCAGGCTGTCTTTATTGGCTTATTTGCTCTAATTATATATACGTTTAGTACAATCAATGTAACGGTGACAATATGGCTGTTATTTAATGTCTAGGTGACTCCAGTTAGGTTAAAATGTTTTTAGAAGATCGTAAACAAGTTTTCTATGCTGGAACTACAAAAATATTCCATTTATAAAGAAGGAATTGTACTTCTTGGAAATGAATTTATTGCGGTTGAGTCTGTAACTATTCATTCATTTTCTATACCGCTTATCCTATTTCGGGTCCCGGGTGTGCTGGAGCCTATCCTAGCTGACTTTGGGCGAGAGGCGGGGTACACCGTGGACCGGTCACCAGTCTATCACAAGGCACATTTAGACAAACAACCATTCACACTCCCATTCATACCTATGGACAATCTAGAGTCGCCAATTAACCTAACATGCATGTTTTTCTCCAGAGTACCCGGAGAAAACTCCACACAGAGATGTCCAAACGGAGATTCAAACTCTGAACCTCCTGACTGTAAGGCAATTTGCTACCCACACATCAACCGTGCGGCAGTCTGGAACCAATTGACTGCGATTAATGGATTACCGTGGTTCACACTAAACCTACGGCATGTGCTTGCACAAAACTGACAGACTGATCTATGCATCCGGAGTAATCAGTGGGATAAAACGGACAATAGAGTCAATCAAAACTAGGATATCTCCACTCTAATGCATTCCATTTAATTACGTGTACCTAAAAAGGCTTCTCGTGAAAATATACTTCCTGCATGCTCTTGCAAAGTAAGGATCCTGTGTTGGAATAGTCATTTTCAAAGATTGCATTCAAATAAGAACGGCTGGCTGCAGGTGATCTAAAGGAACTTCACGGGGGAGGTGGATATTTCCCTGCAAATCCAGCAGTCTCAAGGGTCACTTGAAGGGCGTTCCTCACCATCATGTATGGATCCTCCACCAGGGGGTAGAAAAAGTCTGTTGTCTGGACTAAAGAGAGCCCTCCGTGCCTCAGAGGGATCACGCAACAGTCCATCCCCACTCCTGGAAGCACACAAGGTAGAAAGAAATACCTTGATTATTTGGCTTTGTTTATTGCAGGCCTCGTGCAGCACTGCGCTATGCTGTTAAAATGCACGTGATCGCCAGGGAAACTGTGGTAGCAGGTGCAATTCCACGTTACTGATTGAAGAAACAACACACGACGCACAACCTCAGCCTTCAACGCCTCAAAAACATGCTGAGTCACACTACATGGAGATTTCGTTCTCAGGCTTCGCCCGTCCTTTTTTTTCCCTCGATTGTGTCCGCGCTCGGCTGGATATAAACGGTTCTCGCCGCAGTCGTGTTCATCTCTAACCGCGGGGGATCATTTGTGGCCGCAGCTGTCACACGGACACGAGTTAGCTAGCCCGTTTAGCAACCTGCGCTAACAACGCATCCGCTAGCCTTCCTGGAAGACACAAATATGTCCCTACCGAGTCGAGGGCCCGGCGACTGTTGCGCGAACTCCGGCGCGTGGTCTCCGTCCTTCCCAGGCCCGTCTGTCCGGTCCGGCTCAAGTCCCGCCAGGAGTTTGAGCAGAGCCTCCTGCGGGACTTTGCAGCCTCATCCTTTCATGTCCGAGTAGGATGTGAGACGAAAGCCGCGCTCCAGGCCATGTTCCTCGGGGTTGAAAGGCTTATAGCCGGGGGGGAAACAGCCCTCGGTTCCCAGCGCTTCTGTTTGGGAAGGCGGAGAAGTTGAGTCCGTCATGCCTGCAAGAGGACAACGCGGGAGAAAATACCACAGCGGCTAATCAAGGGATGAGATTGAATGGAGTCGCGAGCCCGTTCGGCCCTAATAGGAAGCGCTACACTTGATCCTCCGCCAAAATAAAATGAATGCCGCCCTAAATTCTGCGGTTTTACCGTTTCGTGTCTCAAAAGTATAAGTATGTTATCCACAATCTGTACACAAAATAATGTTTTGATATATAACACGCATGCTTTGGCTCTAGTCTTCTTAAACGTTTTGCATTACCCTTATTTTGAAGGGAGTGAGTGTAATTTCCTATTTCTAGCTCTGAAACCACAATTGCGTTGCAGCCAACGACTTCGTGTCGCCTGGTCTGTTTTTTTTGTGAACGAACTTTGGATTTGTTTTGTAAAGTCGCCTGTAACCTGTTATTTAGGCTCGTTTACGGTAAAGTCTGTAGCAAATTCCCAAGTTACCTAATGTTTTTGACATTAGTTTCAGAGAGCTTAGACCAGGGGTGCACTTTGTAAAAATAAAATTAAACACTAAACAGCAAAAATTGTAAAAACACAGCAAAAAGGTCTAAATGTAAAGTAACATGCACAAAGGGTTGCAACAATATATATGTAAATAGGGTTCTGAGGTTTTATATAAAAAAAAAATACACAAAAAATCAAAGCAGCCCCCTGCATCCTTTGATTTTTCTATATGCAACCCTTGGTGGAAAAGGTTTGGACACCCCTGGCTTAGACTTAGACAACACTGACTACTTTGAAAGATCAAATGGAATGGCCAGAACCCAAGGGATTTGTGATTTATTTAGGAGTCAACAGATTTAAACAATTTTCTTTGCACCAACAGAGCATCCATAATTACAGACAATAATCACAAACATTGAGCTCAATGTTCTTACATTCATAGAAATAGCTACAGGAAGTACACAATAAAGGGCCTCCGTGATATAGCACTGCAGTAAATGCAGACAACAATTTACACAGACACAGAACACAGAGAATGGCTACTTTGTTCAATAAGAGTAAAACCATCTCTAGTACATACTGTTATGTTTTGAGGTAATGCAGACTTGCAACATTAATGACCAAATATTTGAACCCCGCCTCTCGCCCGAAGTCAGCTGGGATAGGCTCCAGCACACCCGCGACCCTAATGAGGATAAGCGGTATAGAAATTGAATGAATGAATATTTGACTATTCACTTTATTTAAAGCTCACTAGGTTATTTACCCTCTATCCAGGGGAATTGGAAAAACACTGAATGTTTTTTTCTTTTTGTGTTTTTTAAATCTATTTTTACATGATATCATCATAGGTCCAAAAATTAACTACTGCGATAAACAGGGGAAAATGGAATCAAAGACTACGTTCTTATTCCAGAGTTCATCCGTTCCCAAACTTATGGTAGCACTATCTCTGCAGAGCAAACAAGGGAAAACAGACAAACAAAGAGATCATTGATTGTGTACAAAGTCTGACAAAATGCACATATTTTTGCAATGGGATAGGAAAATATGAAAAATAAAACGGTGGATCTGGGCAAAGCAACAAAAAAGGAAACTTTAAATGGAACAGCTACGGCAGAAAGTGAGTCGGTGGACCATGTCAAGAGGAATAGTCTTTCATTTGCAACAAGTCCTTCTTTTTGGCAAGTATTGATTGCATCATAATCACTTTAATTGCTGTGGTATGTTTACTTTTTGTGATTGTGAATGTGTGTGCAACTAAGGTGCAACTACAAAATATGTTTAACTGCATACATAGCTGAGTGCAGACACCCTGTCTACACTGATCAGCCATACCACTTTAATCTTCACTAATACTGTATAGGAACTATACCAGCTTTGACTTGGAATCCACAAGACCTCTTGAGTGTTGTGCTATCTGACACTAAAGCTTGTCAAATAGCAGCAAGTTATTAGATTGGGCTGGAGGGGTTTTTCCAGTACATTTTAAGAAAAAATCTCAATTAGATTGAAATGTATAGACTTTGGAGATTGATTCAGCATTGGGAGTTTGTCATGTTATACACAAAAGATCCCGCATGTTTGTAGTGTGGTAATTGACAATGTCCAGCTGAAAAGAGGCCACTATCCCTAAGCAATATTGTCTCCATGAAAGGATGTACTTGGTCTGCAAATCCATTCAGTAGGGTACAAGTACCAGACAACAATCATATAAATGACAAAACCCAGTACTACATTTTTTAAAGCATCACACTGTCAAAACTAACCATTTATCTCATTTATGAGAAAACAAGACTCATCACATCCAATTCTGAAGCGGAACTATTGTAGGCACTTTGGACTATCTTAGCAGTAGCTACACTGCAAATCGTTCTGACTCCCCTGTATCAGAACCAACATGAACTTTATTTTAGCATCTTTCTGGGGATTCTAACAACATAGGTAATTATTTTCCTGCAAATATATCAATTACCTTTAGCACCCATTACCCTGTTGTTGGATTGCTGGTTGTCCTTTTTTTGGCAGGTACTCACCACTTCTGCTTAGATCAACTTTGAGGAAAAAATCTCCATGTGCTAAAGTCTCACCAACTAATGTGGTGCCATTGTAACAAATGTCATTCAATTTACCAATAAGGGATTATAATGATATGGCTGGTCAGTGTATGTGTATTGGGGTTTCATGGTAAGATGAACTCTGTATCTGTTACTGTATACAGTCCATGACATGAATCTGTAGGGTGTCCATATCTGGAGCCTGGTACTGGCACTTTGGACAACATAAATCTGGTAGATCCTCAACTCCTGCTGCTTGATCACCGACCTGCACCAAAGCTTGACTGCGGTACACTGATGGAGGGGGTGCCGTATTAAAAGCTCCAGCAGAAAATCCACCTGAGAAAAGGTTAAATACACATTACGTTTTCTCTTATAAATAAGTAACATTACCATTGTCAAGTGTTGAAATGCATGAAAGCAAGGGAAAAGAGAAACTTATTTTCTTGTGTACGGGATTCAAATTATAACACCCCCCCCCCCATTAATAACACCAATTTAAGTTTCATCAGTCTGTTTGCGTACCATAGCTCGTTAGAGATGTACCTTGTGGAGGCGGAATATGTGCGACTCGTGCTGGAAAGTCCTCCTGGTGTCTCAGCTTCATTTGCTCCATACGTGCCCTGAAACAGTGTCAGACGTGGACATCCTCATGAATTTGCTTCAAGAAAAACTGCACTTTTTAAAAAATGTTGCCCATCATCCATAATCCTTATGCGAGGCATGAACACACTTTTTACTTACATATATTATACTTTAAAGCCTTCTTAAAAACACTGATGATGGAAATGTGACATGCATATTAATCAAGCAACAGCAACATTGTTATTATTATTAACAATGTTACACCGCTTGAACAACGTTACTGGCATATTGACACCTTACCACACCACACCGGCTTGGTACTAACCAGCTAGCAACTAGCTTCACCAACACACTTGCGTGCAGCACCACACTCGCAATGCCTTTCACCACTACCAAAGGGTAACATTACATATTGCAGCTGCTTCTCCTGCTGCTGTTTTTGTTTTTGAGTTTGGAAAAGTTACCGGTAGTTGTAGGCGTTCGTTTCTATGTTGCTTTGTGAAATCAATGCGCCCATACATAATACTGTATTTCATATTTTGCCTACAAGTATTACATATTATCATGTACCTGTACCTGTTACTACATAGTTACAGCACATATATAAAACCATAACACCTTTTTGGGGGTTTATGCAGGTGTTTTAATAGCGATTTTTAAGGCGGCATAGGCGTGCCCCATTATGTGCAGTAATGAGCTGTCTCTTTTTCTGTTTTTATAGTATCTTTAAAGACACAGAAATGCCTGACATAATGATTGTGAATAAAGGTTAAACTTTTTTTTTAAGTGCACTTTTTCTTTAAATACCAATTTGCCAATCACAGATGTATTTCTCAACATAATAGAGCCAGATCTAATCTTGACTATGTACTAAGATGCCTGCTTAACAGCTGTAGTAAACCTAGATTCTCCTCCAGATTCTAATGCAGTGTCCTATTATTTCAGGTCACAAGGACATCTGGATCACACAAAATTATAAAGCAAGATCCCAGACTTCCGCAAATGCAGTTAGTGGACAAAAAGTCACAGCTTACAGGACAACAGCAGTTATCCTCATGACCAGAAACACAGAGTTGGTAAGCAGGCTTTATGCATTTTGCTTATATTGGAAGCCCGCATTTTTTTTTTTTTACATTTACCTGGATGTGGCTTCCTGTTTGAGCCTGTCAATCTCAGCCAAAGCCTGAGTTAGCTGATCCTGCAGCTCCTCTTTTTTCTGGTTTAGCTTTTCCCTTGCTTCTCGTTCTGCTAGAAAGTCTGCCTTGTAGATCTCAGCCTGAAAAAACATGAACACATAGGACAAGCAAGGTGACCACTACTTTTATTTTCTTTCCCTTGAATGTACATGAGGAAAAGGCCCACACAACAGGAGTAGCTTGTATTCACTACCTGATAACAGAAATGACAAGTGACACACAAAGTACATCTTTGCCAGTAAAATATTGAATCTATCAACCCTTTTGGAAATAATTGCTCGGAACAAAAGCTTTGGCATAAAGCATAAATATAAAATACATAAATACACATAAAGCTGTACGATATGCAAAAAGACAGAATATACGATGCGCTTCAGAAGTATAGGAACAGTGAGGTCAATTCCATTATTTTGGCTGTAGACTGAAAACTCAAAAGACATATACAAGACCCGGGCGCAACTTTTCAGCTTTTATTTGCAGATATTTACATCTGGATCAGATGCACAACTTAGAAGCACCTTTTGTATGAATCCACCCCATTTTTTAAGTGAGCAGTACTGGAACATGTGACTGACAGGTATGTTTTGTTGCCTAGGTGTGTCCTATTTCATTTCTTATTCAGTCAGTAAGTAACACCATAATGTCTAACGTCAAAAACAGAAATGAACCTAAACAAGCGTGAAGCAAGCGTTTCATAGACTAGTGAATTTTTTAGGCTTATCTCTATAGTTTTGCTATATTGCAGCCTGGCCTTGCTATTCTTCTTGCTATTATACTTTAATTAATGAAGTCTTCTATGAAAAGTACTGTAGCTGGTGAAACCTTCGCCCCTCCTCTCTTCAGATTGTTGCTGTTCTCACTAACAGTTGTTTTAAGGTCTTTCTGTGTCTCTATACATCACTGGCTGTTTTCCTTGGTCTACCTTGGTCTTAGTACACCAGTGGTTTTGTTCTTCTTCTGGACATTCCAAATGGTTGTACTGGATGTTTTTGGAGTCATTCTAATTTGTCACAGCTTGATGAGGCCATCCAGACCACATCGACTGCCAATAGAGACGACATCCTAAGGCCCCCAAACTGGACTCCCTCTACGCCTTAGCTGCGCTAGAAATCCTGTCCATGAAAATTATTAACAGAATCTGTGACAAAAGGCCAGCTTTGGCTTAGGCCTCGGCTTACTGCTGGCAATGCAAACCAGGCTCCGGTTGTACAAGGATCAAATTACATATAGTAACATGTCACCAATCCCAAACTCATGGAGCACCTCTCACAGGACACTGCGAGGGACACATATAGCTATGTGTCAGTAAACCTCAACGCAGTCATGTGTGTCTGGTAAAGGAATGTAAAACCAATGGATCACTAACGGTAATGTGTTCGTTCAGTTCTGCACAGATTGACCGATGCTTAGAACATGCCTGCTTAGTTAATGATACAAATACTACAGCTTTGTATTTTTGATTCAACCAAACAGAAGAAAATACTGTATATATTTCAGCCACAACCATACCTGTGCAGTGAGGACAGGAACGGTCTCAAGTGAGCCTTTTTGTTGCTCTGCCTCCTCCTTCAGCTTGTCAATCAGGTCCTGCTTTAGGGCCAGTGCTCTCTCTGCTTCCTCTAGTCGGCTACACAAATCTCCTCCCTAAAACATGTGGATGAAGTGATGTGAAAAGATTAAGTTAAATTGATTAGGTTAAGAAGTTAAGTTGCAAAACTGGTTTGGGTGGGGGTTAATGCCATTGAATGTATTTTTACCTCACTCTTCAGTTTAGAATCATAGTCTCTAAAGAGACAAGTGTAGGCATGCTGAAGTTGTGTCAGTTTTTTCCTAAAAAGTAAGAGGGGAAATAGAGGGCACGTTTACCAATTTTACCAAAGTAATCGTTCAGTAACAACTTTTTGGGCCTATTGGCCTAATGTCTATATACACTGTCCGTAAATCAATACATTTTGTGACTGATTGCATCCTCCAAAAAGGTGCTGCAAACTGAATGTAAGCAGTGTGCGATTGTTTTGGCAAACACACGCAAAAAAACGCCTTTGGGGGCAACGGGTTAAGTGAAATAGAGATCAAATCGTAATTTACAACCTTGCTCAACACAGTAATAACAATAATTGTACATGTAATGTAGGAATCAAACAGTTTTCATAACAGTGAGCAAAAGGAAAAATAACCATATTATAATGATTTTTTGAAGTGATATGGTTTTTGAGTGAAGACGTGTGTGTGTGTGTGTGTGTGTATCTCCCCACTTTTCCTCTGTGACAACATGTCTCTCTGTCTTCAGGGCTTGCTCCAAACTCTGAATCTGCAACAGAAGCTTGTCCATATTCACGTGATGCTGACGCCTCTGCTGCTCTAGTTCTTGCTCTGCCACCTGCAGGGCTTTCAACTTACTACACAGTCTACACAGAGGTACAGAAAAGTAGCATAAGCACACAGACTCATTTTTAAATATAGTAGAATCTCAGATAGCGTTGACTCCAGGTAGTGTATTTTTTTTAGTTAACACTGAAAATTTACGCCACACACTGGTTAAAGTACAATATAGCATGCATTTTGTGGCGTTATTACTAGACTGTGTGAGTCAATCTATATCCTCTATATCTTTTCTGGAACTAATTAATTAGATTTACATTATTTCTTATGCGAAAAATCGATTCAGTTAGCATCTGTTTCGATTAGATTCAGAGCTTCTGGAACAAATTAATGACACTAACCGAGATTCCACTGTATTTTTTGCAGACAGTGGCTACATACTTGTCCTCTAGCATTTTGCGTTCTTGCTCGCTTTTGTCCAAGCAGCTCTGGCGCTCATTCAGTTCTGCTAAAAGTGATGTTGCCTGAGCTTTCAGAGCCTCACAGTCCTTGTCTTTTTGCTTGAGAAGAGCTTCAGTTCTGTCTCGCTGAGCAGAACTTTTTTGCAGGTAGTCAAGCTTCTCCTCCAGCTCACGATACCTATAAATTAAAGACAGATTCATGATTAATTTTGAAATGTATGAGTTTTTCTTGGGATAAATACAGTATTCCTATTATTTATCGAAATTAGGTTTAGGTTAAGATTTACAAACTATTACAATTATATAAACCGTTATCTTGCAATTATGGAAAAAGTGCACCATGGTAAAGGAAATAAATTAAGAGGACAACTAATGAGGTCGAGAGCCGATTGTCCAAGTGCATTACCAATTAAAAAGGGTTAAAATAATTGTGAAAATTATTTTTGGGGTGCTTGAAAGATGATAGAATCAACTGACATAGCAAAAAACTGTGCTAATGGTCTCTGAGAATACCATACGGCTATATAATAAAGGCTTTTGTACTTATTCAGCAACTAAATATGTTTTTCTCAACTGCTGTACACCATATTGGCAAAAAACAAACAAAAGAGGTTACAAGCAAGTCGTGCCAGTAACAGCCACTTTACTGAACAGAGGATAGTAGTGAGCTAACATGCAGTAAGAGAGAGAAAAGCCACACAGAGCTGCAGGCTCACCTGCCCTGTGTGGCCTGAAGCTGCTCTGTGAGTTTAGCCAGGCTAGAGCTGGAAAAAGGAACAAAGAAGAAGGAAAGTCGGACATAGATAGATAATAAGGATTTGATTAGGAAGAGAAAACCCCAAATGAAAGCCCTCTCTATGCCTCAGAAGTGTGTGCATCTGTAGTAAGATAATTTAACAGTGTTACTTAGCAATGCAACACACTGGAAATTTAGTAGGGATGTCCCAGTCCGGGCCGCACGGTGGCGCAGTGGTTAGCACATTGGCCACACAGTCAGGAGATCTGGAAGACCTGGGTTCAAATCTCCGTTGGGCATCTCTGTGTGGAGTTTGCATGTTCTCCCCTTGCGTGTGTGGGTTTTCTCCGGGTACTCCGGTTTCCTCCCACATTCCAAAAACATGCATGTTAGGTTAATTGGCGACTCTAAATTGTCCATTAGAGTGTGAATGGTTGTTTGTCTGTATGTGCCCTGCGATTGACTGGCGACCAGTCCAGGGTGTACCCCGCCTCTCGCCCAAAGCCAGCTGGGATAGGCTCCAGCATCCCCGTGACCCTAATGAGGATAAGTGGTACAGAAAATGAATGAATGAATGAATGTATTTTAAAAATAGGAAAAGATCGGCTACTGCCACAAGATCGGGTCAATCCAGTTTCCGTAAATCTGGACCACACTCCAAATGGCAGTTGCGGTAAATGCGCCTCAAAGCCGGTTGCCACTCGACTCCCCCCACTCAGATGAAGAAGAACATGCAACACCACCTTGCAGACATGTCCGCAGGATATCGTGGTGAAGTTAGTTTCACGTTGGACGCTCGATATTCAGCTTGCGGGTACAGCGGTTGACTTTCCTCGCTATGCCGGACTCCTGTGTCATGGTGCCGGGAACATGCACAGGAAGTGTCACTCTGACCACAAATTGATCTATCCACCTTATTCCTGAGGCCGCTGACGTAAAATGGGTTATGGGTGAAACTTCCGGTAAAGCAACCGGAAGTTTCACTGCGCTATTTTCAATTAGGGTTGGCGGTTTTATTAGCTTTAGCTGCGCATACAAACGTTAGAAGCGTGTTAAAAGCTTAATCCTGCGAAATTTATAAAAATGGCCTTGCGCAGCTCAGGGACATGTCTTGCGTAAATATAAATATTTAATATCATAAATAAAATTAACGTCGTGAATTTACCTACCTGCTGAGTTACCTTTAAATTATCCGTCGCGCAGATTATTGGCATTATTGGTTTAACGTCTGCTTTTAGGATACTTATGATTGTGCCCAACATCTTTCAACAAAACCCGACCAAACTTATATGCCTCGGAGCTTTTAAGATTGTTCATAGCCTCGCCATCTGCTGCAATAGAGTTGAGAAAGTATCTAAAAATGCTACTAAAGGTGATGTTTGGCTGCTTTTTCAGGTCATCCTTCCATCCCTCAATTTTAGTAGGCAACGGAACTGTTACATTGTCTTGTTTAAGACATGACAGCTGGTGTTCCCACATTTTTATGTCCTTATCGAGCCAAAAGAGGAATTGCGCGATCGTTTCAACAGCTGTAATGTAAATAAACACTGGTTCCGGTGTCTACCGGAAGTACATTTATCCATCCATTTTCTTTACCGCTTATCCTCATTAGGGTCGCGGGTATGCTGGAGCCTATCCCAGCTGACTTCGGCGGGAGGTGGGGTACACACTGGACTGGTCACCAGTCAATCGCAGGGCAGACATGTCGGCCGAATGTTTTACCCATAATTCAGGCAAAGGCTCACGGGGGCTAGGAATAAGGTGGATAACCATGTTAAATTATTAGTCTGACCATAACCGTATTTCATTGGCGACTGATTAATTCCACGTCAGGATGGCTGCGGTTGGTTTTTTATTTGCTTGTAAACAGAGAGGACTCACTGCTTTGGCAAGACTTTTCACTTGCTAGTTTTCTTATTCTAAACACTTGACTCCAAACGCTTACTCTAACCAGCATGCTGAACAACACTGCCCTCTATACCCCACACACTAAACAGCAGCTGGATCAAAACAATAATCCCATCGTTACAGATTCTGGACACCCTATTTTTTCCAATTTGATCTGTTATTGGATTATTTTATTGCCCTCTATAACCCACACAATAAACAGCAGCTTGGAACAGCACAATGTATATGTTTGTATATTTTTGTATTATTGATTGTTTTTATATTTCTACATATATTTACTTTTTATTTGGCACTCCTATGATTCCATAGGTATAGCCGTTGCTACATTAATTTGCATGGCCATTTTTTCAAATTTTATCTTTTATTGGGCAAACTTTCATTTTCATTAGGGACCTGACTCACACAGGTTTGTTACAAAAGCCAAACTATATTGTTGGTCATGCTGTGTAATAAAAAAAGTAAATTTAGCAATACTTTGGTTGGTTTATTTTTAATGCTTTGAAGAGCTGTTTCATAACCATATTTAATTCCACAAATTAATGTTCGTAAAAAAAATAGTTTATTATAAAAAAAAAAAGGGATAGGCTCCAGCATACCCGCGACCCTAATGAGGATATGCGGCATAGAAAATGTATGAATGAATGAAGGATTGGCAAGACTATAAAACAAATCGGATCGGATTGGATGCCAAAACATGTTGATCAGGACATCCCTAGAATTTAGTAATGTTAGGAGTCAAACAATGAAAACAAATAACGCCAGCTTCAGAGTGGAAAATGTCATACCAGTCAGATGAGTGCTGGGCCTCAGAGCGATGCTGACCAACCTCTTCTGTAGCATTGCTGGCCTATCAAAGACATTCATGTCACTCTCTTGGGTCACACAAGCAATCAAAAAATTTGAATTGTGTTAGTTACCTGTGCTTGGGCCAGTTTAGCCCACAGCTGGTCAATGCAGCGACGCATTCGCTCTCTGTCTTTTTCACCCTCATCCCTCTCCCTTTCCAGCTCTTCATTTTTTTTTCTCAGTTCTTGCATATTTTCTTCCAGCTTTTCTTTGTGGCTGTTTAGTATCTGCAGGATGTCGTTCCCACCCTCGATGGGCTGCAATGTGACAGTGTGAGTAAATATTACTAAAGAAAGAAAATGGACAAATAATCCAAATACTCTTGATGGGCGAATGAGAAGACAACAAAAAAACATAACCGTTCTAAACCTTTTCGGCTTCCAACATCAGTCAAAAGCCCCCAATAGCAGTGCAATGCGACTAACCAGATTAATTAATGTTAATAGTATATTTTTATGGCTACATGGCAAAAAAGTTACCAGCAGGTGCAGTAGATTCTCAGAAAACAAACAAGACCCAGCATTCATGATATGCACGCTCTTAAGGCTGTGTATTTGGGCAATTAGCTGAAAGGGGTGTGTCTGTGGTTGACTTTACAAACACAAAACTATTTTGTACAAACTTTTTGTCACGATCTGTATGTTTGTCTTCATGACAGTTTTGGTTTCATTCTAGTTGGTTTTCCTGTGTTGTTATTTTCATGTGTTTTCTGGGCCGTTTCTTAGTTTATTCACTCAGTTAATTACGTGCACCTGTTTTCCCTGCTATTTATGTTCAGGTGCGTGCGACAGTCGGGCGTCGGCTCATTGTCTCCTGTTACTTTTTCCCCTCCTGTCGTATCGTTGTTTTGTTCCTGCCGCTGCTTCACAGCATTATTATTAAAAGATTCCTCGAACCTACCAGCCTGACGTCCAGCTCTCTGCATCCTCGGGGTCGTTACACAATGCCGCGTTGACAACGTAACACTTTTTTGATTCTAGGATTTGACAATCCTATTAATCACTAAACTAATATTTAGTTGTATGACACATCGTTTTTTAATAACTGCTTCAATGTGTGTGGTATAAGGTCAACCAACTTGTGGCACCTTTCAGCTGTTATTCCACTCCAAGATTCCTTTACAACATTCCACAACTGATTAACATTTCTTGTTTTTTTGCTTCAGAAACAGCTTTTTTGATGTCACCCTACAAGTTCTTGATTAGATTAAGGTCTGGGGATTGGTTTGGCCACTGTATAACATTCATTTTGAAGATTTGGAACCAATATTCTCCTCCCTGAGTCAACACCTTATCGTGGTGGAGGAGTTTGCGTGTCCCAATGATCCTAGGAGCTAAGTTGTCGGGGGCTGTCATGCCCCTGGTAGGGTCACACATGACAAACAGGTCCTAGGGGAGGGACCAGACAAAGAGTGGCTCAATAGACCCCAATGATGCACAATAACAATGGACTTTGTTTTCTCTCGCCCGGATGCGGGTCACCGGGGCCCCCCTTTGGAGCCAGGCCCGGAAGCGGGGCACGATGGCGAGCGTCTGGTGGCCGGGCCTGCACCCATGGGGCCCGGTCGGGCACAGCGCGAAAAGGTAACGTGGGTCCCCCCTCCCATGAGCTCACCACTCGTGGGAGAGGCCAAAGGGGTCAGGTGCAAAGAGAGCTGGGTGGCGGCCGGAGGCAGAGGCCTTGGCGGTCCAATCCTCGGCTAGAAGCTAGTTGTCGGTACGTGGAATGTCACCTTTCTGGCGGGGAAGAAGCCTGAGCTGGTGCGTGAGGTGAAGAAATTCCGGCTAGATATAGTCGGACTCACCTCAACGCACAGCAACGGCTCTGGAACCAGTCCTCTCGAGAGGGGCAGGACTTCATTCCACTCTCGTGTTGCCGGCAATGACAGGCGACGAGCAGGGGTGGCAATTCTTGTTGCCTCCCGGCTCCAAGCCTGCACATTGGAGTTTAACCCAGTAAACGAGAGGGTAGATCCCTACGTCTTCGGGTGGGGGGGACGGGTCCTGACTATTGTTTGCGCTTATGCGCCAAGCAGAAGTTCAGAATACCCACCCTTTTTGGAGCCCTTAGAGGAAGTACTAGAGAGTGCTCCCTCGCGGGGTTCCCTTGTTCTGCTGGGTGACTTCAACGCTCATGTTGGCAACGACAGTGAGACCTGGAGAGGTATGATTGGGAGGAACGGTCCCCCTGATCTTAACCCAAGCGGTGTCTTGTTATTGGACTTCTGTGCTCGTCACGGATTGTCTGTAATGAACACCATGTTGAAGCATAAGGGTGTCCACATGTGCACTTGGCACCAGGACACCCTGGGCCGCAGTTCGATGATTGACTTTGTGGTTGTGTCGTCAGACTTGGGACCACATGTTTTGGACACTCGGGTGAGGAGAGGGGCGGAGCTGTTAACTGATCACCACCTGGTGGTGAGTTGGTTCCGATGGTGGAGGAGGATGCCGGTCAGACCTGGCAGACCCAAACGCATTGTGAGAGGTCTGCTGGGAACGCCTGGCAGAGTCCCCTGTCAGAAGGAGTTTCAACTCCCACCTATGGGAGAGCTTTGACCATGTTCCGAGGGAGGCAGCGGACAATGATTTCGAGCGGGCGATGTTTCATGCCTCTGTTGTCGAGGCGGCTGATTGAGGCTGTGGCCGTAAGGTGGTCGGTGCCTGTCGTGGCGGTAATCCCAGAACCCGTTGGTGGACACCAGTGGTAAGGGATGCCATCAAGCTGAAGAAAGAGTCCTTTCAAGCCATCTTGGCCCATGGGACTCTGGAGGCAGCTGACAGGTACCGGAAGGCCAAGCAATCTGCAGCCCTGGCGGTCGCTGAGGTAAAAACCCGGACATGGGAGGAGTTCAAAGAGGCCATGGAAAACGACTTCCGGATGGCCTCAAAGAGATTCTGGACCACCATCCGCCGTCTCCGGCGGGGGAAGCAGTGCACAGTCAACACCGTGTATGGTGGGGACGGTGTGCTGCTGAACTTTGACTCGAGATGTTGTGGACCGGTGGAGGGAATACTTTGAAGACCTCCTCAATCCCACCGACACGCCTTCCAACGTGGAAGCAGTGCCTGGGGACTCTGAGTTGGGTTCGCCTATCTCTGGGGTTGAGGTCATCGAGGTGGTCAAAAAGCTCCTTGGTGGCAGGGCCCCGGGGGTGGATGAGATCCGCCCGGAGTTCCTTAAGGCCCTGGATGCTGTGGGCGTGTCTTGGTTGACACGACTCTGCAGCATTGCGTGGACGTCAGGGTCGGTGCCCCTGGACTGGCAGACCGGGTGGTGGTCCCGCTATTTAAGAAGGGGGACCGGAGGGTGTGTTCTAACTATCGTGGGATCACACTCCTCAGCCTTCCCGGTAAGGTCTATTCAGGGGTTCTGAAGAGGAGGATCCACCGGATAGTGAATCTCGGATTCAGGAGGAGCAGTGTGGTTTTCGTCCTGGTCGTGGAACTGTGGACCAATTCTATAGTCTCGACAGGGTCCTTGAGGGTGCATGGGAGTTTGCCCAACCAGTCTACATGTGTTTTGTGGACTTGGAGAAGGCATTCGACCGTGTTCCTCGGGGTATACTGTGGGGAGTGCTGCGGGAATATGGGGTACCGGACCACCTGATCCAGGCAGTTCGTTCCCTGCATGGCCGTTGTCAGAGTTTGGTTCGCATTGCCGGCAATAAGTCGGACCCGTTTCCAGTGAGGGCTGGACTCCGCCAGGGCTGCCCTTTGTCACCGATTCTGTTCACTACTTTCATGGACAGAATTTCTAGGCGCAGCCAAGGCGTTGAGGGGTTTCAGTTTGGTGGCCGCAGGATTCGATCTCTGCTTTTTTCAGATGATGTGGTCCTGTTGGCTTCATCAAGCAGTGACCTTCAACTCTCACTGGAACGGTTCGCAGCTGAGTGTGAAGCGGCTGGCATGAGAATCAGCACCTCCAAGTTTGAGTTCATGGTTCTCGCCTGGGAAAGGGTAGAATCCCATCTCCGGGTTGGGGATGAGGTCCTGCCTCAAGTGGAGGAATTTAAGTACCTCGGGGTCTTGTTCACGAGTGATGGAAGAATGGAATGCGAGATGGACAGGCAGATTGGTGCAGCGTCTGCAGTGATGCGGACTCTGCACCGGTCTGTCAAGGTGAAAAGAGAGCTGAGCCAAAAGGCAAAGCTCTCGATTTACCGGTCGATCTACGTTCCTACCCTCACCTATGGTCATTAACTTTGGGTAGTGACCGAAAGGACAAGATCGCGGGTACAAGCGGCCTAAATGAGTTTTCTCCGCAGGGTGGCTGGGCTCTCCTTTAGAGATAGGGTGAGAAGCACTGTCATCCGGGAGAGACTCGGAGTAGAACCGCTGCTCCTCCGCATTGAGAGGAGCCAGATGAGGTGGCTCGGGCACCTGGTTAGGATGCCTCCCGAACGTCTTCCTGGGGAGGTGTTCAGGGCACGTCCAACCGGTAGGAGGCCTTGGGGAAGACCCAGGAGACGTTGGAGAGACTATGTCTCTCAGCTGGCGTGGGAACGCGTCGGCATCTGCTGGGAAGAGCTGGGAGAAGTGGCCGGGGAGAGGGACCTCTGGGCTTCCCTGCTTAGGTTGCTGCCCCTGCACCCGACCTCGGATAAGCGGAAGAAAATAGATGGATGGATGGATGGATGGAACCAATATTTTGCTCGTTTACTAGTGTGTTTGGAGTCATTGTCTTGTTGAAACACCCATTTCAAGGGCATGTCCTCTTCAGCCTAAGGCAACATGACCTCTTCAAGTATTTTGACATATGCAAACTGATCCATGATCCCTGCTATGAGATAAATAGGCTCAACACCATAGTTGGAGAAACATGCCCATATCATGATGCTTGCACCACCATGCTTCACTGTCTTCACTGTGTTCTGTGGCTTTTGAACACACTCCTTACATTTAATTGCCCAATTGCACAGACTTAATAGCATGCGTATCATGAATGCTGTTTGTTTTCTGAGAATGTACTGTACCTACTGGTATTTTGTTTGCAATAAAAATATACTAATAACAGTGATTAATCTGGTTAGTCACATTGCAGTGCTATTATTTTGATCTTTGATCTTGCTTCACCCTAAACACGCTTGTTGATGGAAAATAAACAAATACAATGGATCCCTGCACATTCGTGATTCAGCATTCATGGCCCCACAACGTTTTTGATTGTTTTTTTTTGTAGTTTTTTTTTCTCACACGTTCTTTGGCGATATATATATTTATATACACATGCACACAATCCGGACTCAAAACTTACAAGTTCGTATATGATCGTAACCCGTTACAGGCAAGCAGTTTGAATTTTCTCCAACAACTAGGTGGGACGACACAGCAGCCTTGTACTACTGCTAGCCTCTTCAGAGTGAGGTGGAGGCAGCCCCACAACAGGTCTAAGTGAGATTGGCACACTTGCCCCTCATTCCGATTCATCTGTTCTAGGGCTGCAGCTATTGAATATTTTAGTAATGAAGTATTCCACCAAAAATGTTTTCTATTAATTGAGTAATCATAAACATATTTTTGCTTGGTTAAAGAGCAAATATAAATACAGAAGAGGAAATAAAACATTTCACTAAATAATTGGTTACATTTATTTAGATAATATACCATTTTCTTTATTAGAAAGTCGCATTATGCATAGGAACAAACTGTATATTCTTGGGTCGGATGGACTTCATGATGGTGCTTTTGTAGATAAATTTATCCATTCATTTACTGGAAAAGGAGATAAATAGTAATTACTTTAATAAGACATTACTTAGACTAAATGACATATACTGTAACACTAGGTTGATAGCTGTGCATTTAAAAATCCTAAACATATACAGGCTGACTACAAATAAGACAAATATTCTATATAAGATATTAAGTTTTTGCAGTATTCAAAGTCTCAGTAGTGGACAGTCTCAGTAGTGGAGCACATTACTCTCAACTGAGGGCGTGGTAGACGCACTTCCTTGTTCCATTACACAGTATTGTCTGCTAGAAATGAGCAGTTAATGAATAATAAAATAAAAAATAATAAAATGTTTTTATTCTGAAGCTACAGCTGGGATAAGCCATGATGCTGAAGAGGATAAGCGATACAGAAAATGGATGGATAGATCTTCTTAACTCACAGGGCTATGTTTTAGCAGACTAAATAAACCCTGTATGAAGTCACGTTACCATTGTAATAAACTGCCACACATTCGACAGTAGTCTTAATAAATGGAAGCCTAGCCCTCCACACAGCTAATGTTATGTTAGTGAGGTACATTACCTTAATCTCACTGATTTTGTGCTACGTTAATTTAATATTACCTCTCGGGAGGAGATGATGCAACATATAAGATGTGGCGTTGTAGTACGTAAGTGCTTTGTTACAATAGATACACGTCACAGTGTTTAACTTTTTTTTTGTCTTTGTTACATTTTGTTTTCCTTCTCTTTCGTTCTCGTCACATTCTCCTACGCCTCCAAACCTCGGGAAGGAAACGCTTCCTTTTTTACGCTCTGCATGGGTGACGTAAGCGTGTTGGTGATGCTAGCGATTCACAGAGGCAGAAAAAAAATAAATTATTTTTTGTAATCGAGTTATTCGAGGAATCTTTGCTCTCCTAATCTTTTCTGCCGATCATCATTATCATTAGTGGTGAGTACATACACATTTTAAACTTCAAAATTTGTTTAATAAGTATGTGAGGCATTTTTAGGGCTTCAACCGAAATTGTGCATTTAGCTTGTTAGCTTCCATCGCTTGTGAACAATGGCAATTAAAAAGAGAGGTTTCTTGAGCTGAATCTAAAATAATATTCATATATTATCACTTTCTAATATCACTTTTATTGCAAATGTAAATCCAAAATCAGACGAGAGAATGTCAACATCAAAGCAGGAAAGGTTTGGAGGGGTAGAAGAGAGCTGTGTGTCAAAAATAGGCATTTTTATGGACCTATCAATAACTTGTAGATTTTCGCTGGCATGGAATACAGGGTTCTACTGTACATCAAAAACAACAGTGCATGCCACTGGTGTCCATATCCACAATTAAATCTTACCAAGCTGCGTGGTGGAGTTGTCTGTGTGTGCTGATCTGTTTCTTCTGCTCTCTTCCTGTCCCGCTGTTCCAGGGTCTGAAAGTCATTGAACAATTTTTATTGTTCTAAATATTGTTTGCATTGTTTCCTCGCTTTAGTGTTTATTTATTCACTCTCTGTGAGATACAGCAGGCAAAGAACTTGCACCAACCCTCCAAGCCCACGCCTTCACAATGTATGCAGAAGGTGCCTTGTCACATGCCTGGCACATATGCATTAGTAAACAATTGCAGAGGCAGAACAGTAGATCAATGGTTTGCATTTTCTCCTCACAGTAATATATTTTTGGATGTGCCTTCTCTACACCTTTTTGAGTGGCTTTAATACTCTATGTTCTCCCTGTACATATGTAGGTTCCCTCCAGATAATGCGGCTTGTACCCACCACATTCATAATTGGTTACTAAAAAACACAACATTTTGCAGAGGAGTCTGTGGTTTTTCGCCTATATGTGTCAGTCCAGGGTGTACTGTAAAGTACCTATCATGCTAAGTCAGTTGGGATAGACTCCAGCTCCTCTGTGACCCTGAACATGATCAACGGTACAGAGAACAAAAAGATCATATATTGCAAAGGTGCAGTCAATCACAGGGCACATATAAAGAGAGACAACCATTACCATTCACATACACATTCTCACTAAGTGTGGGCTGAACCAATGCTTCACGCATGCAAGCACAAGATACCTGAGGAGTAACAGCCAACTTTACTCAAATGCCTATTCATGGATTTGGATAATTTAGAGTTTGATTATTAAACCAACCAACCTGTGATGCATCTATAGGTCCGTTCTTGGTTGGAAAAGGCCCTTCAGTCTGACTGGAGATCCTGCAGTGGCTAGATAAGGAGGGTGTCCAATTGACCAGGCCCTGTAAAGAGTGGTTCTCCTGGGCCAACCTCTCTACTAGGGCCCTGGCCTCCTGGAAACGGCAGCTAAGAAATTCTCTCTCTTCCCTTGTTTTTCGCTGCCAGCCCTCCATCTCTTCACAACGCTGACGCAAGGCTAGGTTGCTCCGCCGCAGGGCCTCTGGGTGAAGAGAAGTGGGGCTAGTTGTCAAACACAGCACGCACACACACACTCATTTTCACGATAAAAGGTACCAGATCAAAACATAAATTCCTTAAAGACAGTAATAAATGATAATATGCAGTACGATGATCTATGTTGCGTGTTTTTCATGGTTGCTTACAATCCATCACATTCATTATGCCCATCATTCAAACTGTTTGTTTTTAATGAATACATCTTGCTAACAGTTTTTTCATTGCAAACCAGTATGTGAAACAAATTTTTGT
The DNA here is from genome assembly GCA_024372805.1 of Oostethus manadensis. NCBI lineage: Eukaryota > Metazoa > Chordata > Actinopteri > Syngnathiformes > Syngnathidae > Oostethus > Oostethus manadensis. The sequence goes on along the minus strand of QODF01000033.1, from coordinate 1,542,981 downwards.
GCCCTGCATGAAACCAGCAATAACAAGTCCGCAGTAGAAGAAGCAGACACTGAGTGACACATAGAACAAATTTTATCTCATCATTACCACATTTTCTAAAAATTATTTTACAAATCTCATCATTCCTCTCTCTAATTGTAAAATAAATTATTTGAGAATGTAACAGTTAATTAGAAGGAGGCAATGTGGTGTAATAGCTACACATACTATTGCTATGCAGTCATGGACTAAGGTTTTAAGAATGACACAAATTTTAATTTTGCCTCCGTTTTTATGATGGCAATTTGCACATACACCAATGTTATGAAGAGTGATAAGATAAACTGCAATTAATTGCCCCTCTTTGCCATGAAAACTTAATCCCCCCCCAAAAAATTAATTTCAGCTCTGCCACAAAAGGACCAGCTGACATCATGTTAGTAATTCACCTGTTAACATAGGTGAGAGAGTTGACAAGTACAAAGGCTGTTATCCTGATTGAGCAAGAATAACAGACTGGAAGCTTTAAAAGGAGGGTGGTGCTTAGTATATTTGTTCTTCTTCTGTTAACCATGATTACCTGAAATGATATATATGCAGTCATCATTGCTTAGCACAAAAAGAGGCTGCACAGGCATTACTGCCAAGCGGATGGCATCTAATGCAACCATTTATCAGATCATGAAGAACTTAAAGGAATTGCAGTGAAAAATTATTCAGGGCACCTAAGAAAGTCCAGCAAGTGTCTGCAATGTCTCAAAAAGATGATTTACCCACAGGATCAGAGCACCACAAGTGCAGTGCTTACTCAGGACTGGCAGCAGGCAGGCATGAGCCTGAGCAGGCAGGCATGAGCCTGGTGTCAAGAAGGGCACAAAGAAGCCTCTTCTTTCCAATAAAAACATCAGGGACAGACAGGTATTCTGCAAAAGGTACAAGGATCGAACTTCCAGCATGATGAAGCACCTTGCCATGAAGCAAAAGTGATAACTAACTGGGTCGGAGAACAAAACATAGACATTTGGTCATTTTTCCATGACCAGGAAAGTCCCCAGACCTTAATTCATTTGAATAATTGTGGTAAATCCTCGAGAGGTGGGTGGACAAACAAAAACCTGCCAATTCTGAAAAAGCATGGATTATTCAATAATGGGCTGCCATAAGTCAGGATGTGGCCCACAAGACAATTGACAGCATGCTATGGTGAATTGAAAAAAAGGGTCAACACTGAAAATATTGACTCATAAACCTAATGTAACTGTCATTAAAAGCCTTTGACAAGTATGAAATACTTATAATTATATTTCAGTATACCATAATAACATCTGACAAAAATATCTGAAAACACTGAAGCGGCAAACTTTGTGAACACCAATACTTTCGGTCATAACTGTACATAATATAGAACACACAATACTATTTTAACCAAGGCACTTTGTTGGTACGGTACATGCGTAATAAGATACCTGTTAATTAAATATGCATGCCATAGTATCAGAGCATCTTCCCTCAAAGACAAAAGTATGAAACGACTGGCCAATATGTCTTCAGGAAGTTAAAAGAAAGTCCTGAGAAGACTAGTTCCTCTGGGAAGACTTTCTCCAAGATTTTTGTGGTCTCTGTGTTGAACCTGAGAAAACATTGCACAAACTGTTCCTACAAAAATGTGCTGATCCATCATAGAATTAAGTCATCCATGAGTGGTAATTAATGAATTGATGAAGTTTTAGTGTCCTGACTTTTGTCTTGAGACAGTGAGGTTTGTTGTATAAGCAAAACACCTGCCATGGTGATTATAATTATGTGTGTTATGCGTGTGTTTTGTCATTCACAATACATACACATGTACAGCCACACACACAGTCCAATGTAGTTAGTTCACAGTACCTCTGAGCTGCTGATTGTCTCCGAGCAACCGCGTCACCACTTCATTGGCTGCCAGCTCAGGTGGGACCCTGAGGGCCCCCCCACTCTCCTCACCTAACATGTCCCACTGCAGTGGACCATCAGGTTGGGGCTGCACCATCCTTGAAAACACATGTATATGAGTATAGACACACACATGCACACACAATATGCGCATATCGCTCTCGTACCAACAAAGGATGTTACGCGACACAAGCATGCTCGTTTACTTTCAATTTAAACTTCCGATTTTGTCCATGAATGCCAAATACTTGCGCCACCAACATCCGAACCATACGAACATAGAACCTCGTATGTATGTGCAGGAAAACATTACGTCATCTAAAAAAGATGGGTCAAAACCGGGGACGTACTGGGGAAAAATGCCTGTTCGCCTTATTACAGTATTATTACAGTATTATTATTATTTTCACGCATGTTCATAGCGTAGAATGTATTTAACGTACTCGACTTTTTCACTTTTAACACAATGGGGGTCGTGGTTGTTATAGAGCCCGATATTTATCATGTTTCTACACGACACTGCTACAACTTAGAAACAACCAACAAACCCAAATGAAATGCACTCTATCTGTTCATTAGCAAATAGGAACTCCCGTGTTACCTTTTATTATTTTCCAGTGCTGTTATCCGGACAACCAGGCAGTCAGGCAGTCGCTCGCTAACAACCTGAGAGTGAACCCAGCTAGGTAGCCACTTACACAGGCTAATGCTCCACGGCTAGCGACTTAGCATGGACAGCTAGCTTGCAAATGAGTATTCGGGCTCTAAGAGGCACTCGTTGACAACCATAGAAATTGACAGCATCAACCGAGAATACTTCGGCAATGGAACAATTCCTATATTTTCAGGTTCTCCTGAAACGTTGTGCGTGGGTTGAGGTTAACTGTCAAACCCATGACGAGGAGAGTGTTGTTAGCAATACGACGAGCACGTAAACCCCGTGCTTGGACTCGCAGGCAGAACTTCCTTGAGCCCATCCATCCATTTGCTATGCCGCTCATCCCCACTGGCGCCACGGGGTATGCTGGAGCCTCACCCAGCTGACTTCGGGTGAAAGGCGGGCTACACTTGGTCGCCAGTCAAACTTACTCGTACTCAAACGCTAAATCGAGTCATGATCTCGAAGCTGTCAAACATCTCTGGGGGTAACAACTGAAATTATGATCAAGGTGTTGAACGCGAATTTGAATGTATCTATCAAAGGACATGTAACACACGCCATTTTATTATTGTAAGTATTCATAACAAACCATTTCTGCTTTGCGGTGTACAATGTGATGATTACTAGTGCATAATGTTGTTTTCACCAGCATTGAAAGGCAATTATTTTGATACCTTCTGCTTCCCATCGACATTTGCCAGAGACAAAACTCAGGGCAAAATTGCCAAAAGAATTTTAAGTATACCGGAAATCCCCATCCCTTTTCCGCAATGGGTGATAACGTCACTTTGCCACAGCTATGGTGGCGCTCGGTGCTGTTGGATAACGTGCTCTTGGTAGTCGTGATGCTGGCCGTCGTTACAGCCGGGCTGATTTTGGGATCTGTTTGTATTGATCCGAGTCACGCACTGTACTTCCACATGAGAGGGAATGAGAAAAAGTGCTTCACGGAAGAAATTCCAGACGACACCAGAGTTGTCGGTAAGCAGTGTTGGGCAAATTACATTCAAACAGTAGTCAACAAGTCCCCCCCCCCTAAAAAATGGCATGTAATAGTCACTTTTCAAGTGTTAACAATCAAAGCAAGGACGGACAAAAACTTTTGTTCGGATTACACCATAAATAAAGTGACTTATTACTGATGTAGTATGTTATATCCATAAGCGCAAGACAAAATCACGAAAGCTCCCCCAAAACCTCAACAAATGTGTTCTCCTTTTCCTTTTAATGGAAGCGTCCATTCAGACCATCATTATTTACCTTTTATATACCGACATTCTTTGCGCACTTCTGTCCAGCCCTGAAAAAAGGCCAACATTAGGGTTAAAAGCAGAGAGACGCAAAAGTATTCATTTATTGGTAAGATTTATTTGTGCAAGCCGTAAGTTGGATGTGGGAAGTCTTGGAGAGTTTGACTTTTATATTATATTACAAACATTATTTTGTAAATACAAAACACTTCATAGTTTAGGTACATGCATACAGTAGATGAAGATATGTGTTTGTGTACATCATGCACATGCTTTATTGAAATTTTTAATTAGCTTTTGCTTCCCTGTGATCTTGTATTTACTTTTTTTTACATGTTTGACACACTGAAATATTTCAGATCATCGAACAAACCTAAATATTAATAAATTACAACACAACACAGCACACAATGCAGTTTTTAAATATCGCTTTTTATTTTTAAGGGAGAAAAAAATCCAACTTTATATGGCCCTGTGTGAAAAAGATATTGTCCCCAAAACTTAACTGTTTTGTCCACCCATGGTAGTAACAACTGCAATCTAGCGTTTGTAATAATGTGCAGTGAGTCTCTTACAGCACTGTGGAGGAATTTTGGCCCATTAATCTTTGTAGAATTGTTGTAATTCAGCCACATTGGAGGGTTGAGCCTTTCAAGATCATGCCACAGCATCTCAATCTTCCCACCAACCAATTTACCTTCCTCCTACACTTCCTCCTATACTATAATGACCTGTGCCTTTTTACAGGTAAGCACAGAGCTCAGCTTTTGGACAATCAGACCAGTTCCTCCCTTGAGTCCACCCCCAGTCTTGGAATGGATGTTGAAATCAAGGATGCTGGTGGAAACGTATGTATGGAATGCTTAAATAGGAGTCCAGGCTTTAAAACCTAACTCCAATACATATATAGAAAATCTAAGGATTTGATTTTCTCCCACCCTGTCAGGTAATACTGTTTCATCACTATGGAGCTGATGATTGGTTCATCTTCACATCTCATACTCCTGGAGAACATCACATTTGTCTGCACCCTAACACTACCACAATGGCTCTGTTTCCCAAAGGGAAACTGGTAGGACCTCAATTGTCAATATATTTGTTTGTTTTTGTATCTACATGTCCACATGTCAGCGATACACATAAACAATTACACATACAATATGTCAACACTGGGCAGCACCAACATGGAAATAACATAAAAATAGAGGAATTGACTGATTGAATATTCCATCCCATTTATAGTTGGCCTGGACCAGGGGTTGGCAATGGGGCTCCTGCAGCTCTTCGCCTATTCTTTGTGGCCCCTTTCGTTCATGACAAAAACAAAAAAAGGCTTACTGTAGATTACTGTTCAAAAGTTTGGGGTCACTTAAAAATGTCCTTATTCTCCTGGGGACTTCAACGCTCATGTTGGCAGCGACAGTGAGACCTGGAGAGGCATGAATAGGAGGAACGGCCCCAAAGATCTGAACTCGAGTGGTGTTTTGTTATTCGACTTCTTTGCCTGTCATGGATTGTCCATAACGAACACCATGTCACAAGCATAAGGGTGTCCACGTGCACTTGGCACCAGGACACCCTAGGCCGCAGTTCGATGATAGATTTTGTGGTCTTGTCGTCGGACTTGCGGCCACATATTTTGGACACTCGGCTAAAAAGGGGTGGAGCTGTCAATCGAGCACTACCTGTTGGTGAGCTGGTTCCAATGGCGGGGGATGATGCCGGTCAGACGTGGAAGACCCAAACGCATTGTGAGGGTCTGCTGGGAACGTCTGAAAAAATCCCCAGTCAGAAGGAGTTTCAAATCCCTCCTCCGGGATAGCTTCAACCGTGTTCCGAGGGAGGCAGCGGACATTGTGTCCGAGTGGGCCATGTTTCGTGTCTTTATTGTCGGGGCGGCTGATTGGAGCTGTGGCCGTAAGGTGGTTGGTGCCTGTCGTTGCGGTAATTCCAGAACCCGTTGGTGGACACCAGTGTTGAGGGATGCCTTCAAGCTGAAGAAGGAGTCCTATTGGGCCTTTTTGGCCCATGGGACTCCGGAGGCAGCTGACCGGTACCAGCAGGCCTAGCGGTCTGCTGCTCTGTCACTGAGGCAAAAAATCAGGCATGGGAGGAGTTTGGAGAGGCCATGGAAAATGACTTCCGGACAGCTTCAAAGAGATTCTGGACCAGCAGCCGCCGTCTTAGGAGGGGGAAGCAGTGCACAGTCATCACCGTGTATGTTGGTGATGGTGTGCTGCTGACCTCCACTCAAGATGTTGTGGACCGGTTGAGGGAATACTTTGAAGACCTCCTCAATCCCACCGAAACGTCTTCCAATCAGGAAGCAGTACCTGGGGACTCCTTGGCGGGTTCTCTTATCTCTGCGACTAAGGTCACCGAGGTGGTCAAAAAGCTCCTTGGTGGCATTGCCCCGGGGGTGGTTGGTATCTGCCCGGAGTTCCTTAAGGCACTGGATGCTGTGAGCGTGTCTTGGTTGACACGACTGCATTATTGCATGGACATCGTGGGCGGTGCCCCTGGATTGCGGATGATGTGGTCCTGTTGTCTTCATCAATCCGTGACCTTCAAATCTCGCTGGATCAGTTCTTAGCCGAGTGTGAAACAGCCGGGATAAGAATCAGCATCTCCAAGACCGAGTCCATGGTCCTCAACCGGAAAAGCGTGGTGTACCATCTCTGGGTTAGGGATGAAATCCTACCCCAAGTGGAGGAGTTTAAGTATCTCGGGGTCTTGTTCATGAGTGAAGGAAGGATGGAACGTGAGATGGACAGACGGATTGGGGCGGCATCTGCAGTGATGCAGACTCTGCATCGGTCCATTGTGGTGAAGAGGGAGTTGAGCCAAGTGCTACTGCCAGGTTTTTGTCATGGTTTGGTTTACTCACATCCTATTTGGGCCTCTTGTCACTTCAACCATATAGTGTACATCGAACATGCTCTTATGCGTGTATTTGAATTTCTCTGGTTGTAATCAGTTGTTTATTAACTGTTAAATTCCTTTTCATGTTGAACATGAAACTACATCAGATCATTTAGTTTGTGTTTACTCAAAGTTATTGCTTGCTGCTTTGAAACCAACTTTAAATTTGAGACTATTTGTAAGAAAGGTAGTGAAAATGTACGCTACAGATTCTAAAGAAATGTTAATACATGTAATATACACTTGTAATCTGACACTAAGTAAGACAAGTTGAAGTACTAGAGCATTTTAATTGTTTCAGCTTTTATGGGTATTGCACCGACACAATGCGGGCATGAGGTGACTGAATGTAATGTTGTACTTACAGTAACAAATATATCATCTTGCTTTAGCAGACATAGTAGAATAGTCTAAGTACAGTATACTGATGTGAACGTGTTCAGCACAAGCCCACATTCAGCCCTTGAACTGCCTTGGTTTGCAATGTTGCAGAGTGTGCACCTGGATATTCAGGTTGGAGAGCATACCAATAACTACACTGAAACTGCAGTCATGGAGAAGCTGACAAAGCTGCAGCTGCGTGTCAGACAGCTTCAGAATCAGGTCGAACAGATCCAGAAGGAGCAAAATTACCAAAGGGTGAGTAACAACTTAATGCTAAAGAGTACTTTTTTTGGCCTCAGCTTTTTTGTGCTACAGTGGCTGAACATTGTCTTTGCCTAGCATCAAGCGGAGCACTTTCGTATGATCAGCAAGCGCACCAACCAACGCGTCTGCTGGTGGTCCATCGCCTTGATCTCATGGTCCATTGCCCTGATACTCACGCTCATCATCCTAGATATATGGCAGACGAAGCACCACAAAAACATCCCTGAACATGATGAACAGGTTTATTTTATTGATGCTGGTCTCAGGAATGACAATTAAGGTCAGGTGGCTATAGAATTTAAAGGCAAGGTCAACACAAAAAAGGGTATCCAAGGTCAGATTGGAAAAAAAAAAGTTGGAGTGAACAATCTCACGTGGCCATTTTCCTAAAACCTCTGTTAGCGAGATGAGTTTGGAAGGGCACCACTGAAGGATATATACACGCTTACCCCACCCTGATGCTTGTTGGATGAAAGTACTTCAGAACCAGCAATGCCAGCCAGTGGTATCTATATCCCTAACATTGATCTATTGATCTATAACATTGATTATTTATTCTTAACGCCAAGTATTACACCTGGGATGAATCTTATTTAAACACACCATTGTTTTCTTTTGACAATCCCTCAATAATAATAGAATTTCAAGCTTTGATAATTCTTCACAAAGTCTACTGAACATTTGGGACATAACATTGTGCCTACTCATTGGAAATCCTCTATCAGAGCGGATGTTAAGGACACGGGTAAAATAATTTTTGTTTGTAATCGGAAGTAAAAAAGAGTCGAAAAAGCACGATTTTTTTAAAAGAAAAAGAAAAACATGCCTGTTCAGGTAGCTCTGATCATAACCAGCATTTCTTGTGTGTATACTTTAGGGTAGTGGGCTGGTCTCCCACTTGGGTGTAAGTCTTCTTGGGTGTAAAAATTGAACATTCATTATAAACAAGAATGATTATTGTATGGTAATAATAATGGTATTTTGTCACCAAGAGACATCAACAGTAAATGGTGTGTTTGCACCAAGTATGTGTGCATTACATGAGAATATGAAACAAAATGAGAAACAATGACAGCATTCAGATGCAGGGATAGATTTATGACAACAGACTGAAGGGGTCAGAAATCTTTCTCTTTCACCTGGTGAGGTCATGCAACAGGTTTCCATTCGATATGTGCAATCCAACCAGTACACACTGTAACCAGTCTACTGACTTACTTACTTAGTGACTCCTTCAGCCTCAGGAAGGCAATAGTGAGCCTTCCTACAACAACTGTTAGACAACCACGTCTCTCGGAAAAGAAAAAAGCGCCACTTTAGGGCACAACACCACTGATGAACCGAATAAACAAATAACTTTAGTTGTCGGCTGACATTGCACACCACACATTGCATAATTAAAATGTTAATGTTTCTAACATTACTAATTAAACTCCCCAAACGCAACATTAATTTGTTATGTCCAGTTTAGCTATTCTAAGGCAAATTCTACTACCCCAGAAGCAGTAGTAAGCGAGTTTGAAGCTACCAATTAGTGATGTGTCGATCGCGAATGAAACAACTCAGAGAACCGGCTCTTTGAAGTGTACGACGGGAGCCGGCTCCTGATTGGGAACCGTGCTTTTTTCCGCTTTCTTTCTTTCTCGCTCTCTCTCACATCTTTTTTCTCTTCGAGCTGCACGTGATTGGTCAATATGCGTTTGCATGCGGCGAGCCGAAGGATGAGAAGGGATAGTTCAACTGGCAGTTGCAATAGCAAGCACAGAGAGAAAAAGAGCCAGGGCTAAGACACAACATTGACAGATAAAAGGAGTGAGACCAGGAAAATATGTACAATTTGGAACCATTTCAATTTTATTGACAATACAAAGAATTACAGTGTTCTGTTTTGGTTCACATTAAGTTGGTTTAAAAAGAAAAGGCTGAAAAATTAAAATAGTTAAAAGTTAAATTGTAAATCCTAGATTTTTGTGTATTTTAAAAAGACAACCGTTTTCCCCATTGATTATTAGTGATTAATTTTGTGCATAGTTTAAATTAATCAATTTTAACAACAAAAAAAAAATCTTAAGAGCCGTTTAGGATCCAACATGGGCGGCTCTTTTTAGTGAGCCGAGCCGAAAGAGCCGGTTCTTTAAAAGGATCTGGAATTCCCATTCCTACTACCAATGTCATTGGCAATGAGTCAAAGGGTAAAATAGCCTATAAGGCAGGCGTAGCTAGTCAAGTGAACAAGTGAAATTTAGGTTTTGCTTTGAGGCCAGAAATCTGTATTTGGAGTGATGAAAAGATCCTGTTGCCACTTTGAAGTTGGGGGGGAAAATAGAGTGTCAATAGTGTTTAAAATTTATATAACTTGGAGAGTAGTTATAGAGTAATATGCGTAACAGACTATTAATATCAAGATGTCTTCTGGCTAAATTGAGATGAGCCTTAACGTTCTTTTTGTTCAGCAGTGGTTTTCTTCTTGGAACTCAATCATGCATGAATGCTTACATTTCTTTTGGAGATTAATAAAGTATCTATCTGCAGGCCTTTTCTGCCCATTGTCTTTTTTTATGCTGGAGTAATGAAGACTGACCTGAGGCAAGTGAGGCCAGCAGATCTTTGGATTTTGTGCGGTCTTTTGTGACCTCTTGGATGAGTCGTCACTGCGCTCTTGGGGTAACTTTTCCATGTTTTCGCCTTTTGTGAGTAATGGCTCTCACTGTGGTTTGCTGGAGTCCCAAAGTTGTGGAAATGGCTTCATAAACTTTTCCAGGCTGATAGATTTCAATTAATCTTAAATTATGTTTTAAGGATGGGCAATCAATGAAAAGGTTCATTTAAAAACTGCATGGTTCGTTCAGTTGTGTTGTAAATGGCTTATATATTAAATTGTTTGATGATCTGAAACATTTAAGTGTGACAAATCAATAAGAAATCTGGAAGGGGGGCAAACACTGTTTCACACCACAGCATATACTGTATGTGTATTCCTGTTAGCAATTGCTACTTAGAATATTTGCTTATATTCCTCACTGGATAAGTGTATAAAGAGGAATACTTTCCTCGCTGATGGTGGCTAAATTCATAGAGTGCATTCTCAGGGCATTCAATTGATCGCAACTGGACTGTTCAGGTTGTCATAGAAGAGCTGTTCATGCTCAAAGACTAGGAGGGGCAGATACCGGTCATACTAGATAGGACAGTTCTAATCTGAAAGCCTGGTGTAAGATCCAGTCTCTTTAACCTTGTAAGTTACAGAGTTGATGCTGCTGACAATTGGGCTGAGGGGGGCCTCTGTGTGTATTTTTGGAACACCACAAATGCCAGCTTGTGGATATAATTGGTAATAAAGTGCACGGCGTGGGCAGTGACCTGCGGTGCGGTACATGATTAGTGAGGCGCTGACAATAAAAGGAGTCCGATATACCAACATGAACCCAAAATTGATTATAAGACTATACTTCAATTTTGACCTTAATTGAAACAGTTAGGTGTTTTTAAATCTTTTAGACGCTTCAACCAATTGCACACTGTTGAACAATTTGATAGCAAAAAAAACCCAAAAGAATATAATATAATGAATGTGAGTGTGAATGTTTGTTTGTCTATATGTGCCCTGCGATTGACTGGCGACCAGTCCAGGGTGTACCCCGCCTCTCGCCCAAAGCCAGCTGGGATAGGCTCCAGCATCCCCGCGACCCTAATGAGGATAAGCGGCATAGAAAATGAATGAATGAATGCATTTGGTCTTACCTTTACTAGTAAATGAAGTCCATGTGCCTGTCCTTTAGTTTTGAGATGTAATCCTTCATTTTGTTGGTAATAAAATGGAAATACTATGCAGGTTGTTTCTGTTACAGAGCACTTTTCCGTGAGGGAAATAAGCTAATGTTACATGTTGATTTTATTTTTTATTTTTATACACAAGCGTCTTCTTCTATGCATTAACGTTCAACTCAACACTGCCACATGCTGGTGTGGCACGGTACATACCAGACTCCATTGTGAAATTTGAATGGTGTTTCTGGATGATAAGAAAGACTCAATGTCACTTTCATGAAATATTAGTAGACAGTCGGTTAAACATCAGTATGTGCCGTACATGTGTGATAAAACGTACATTATTGGCGATGCATCAACGTCTCTTACGTGAAGCCACGGACCAGTCAGAGCCGACCCCAATGGATGTGTTTGTGGTCGCTTGAAGCACCATGAGAGCGATGACTCAACGTGACTCTCGTAGCTGTGCTTCCTATGCATTTGAACAGGAAATATATCCTGATATAATCATTGAAATTATTCGATTGAAAAGAAAATCATTGTAAAACACGGGCCATTGAACTAAAATGGAACAATTTAATGTAATCTTGTTTGTTTTACTATTCAGTATTCACATGCAATGGAAAGGAAAGACCACTAGGGGGCAGTGGTAAGGCTCAGCCTCACTTGGGCATGGGTCTCTCTTCAGTCTCTTTTCAGTCCTTTATATGTGCATCATCGAGGAGTGTAACTTGTCACGTTAGTCAGATGTATTAAGAATTACTGTGCGTCTCCCGTCTGCTGGCAAGATTGTGATGGTTTCATCTTTGCTCAGCAATGTCACAGCTTTTCTAGTCTAGTCTTTGAGCATGAACTGATGAAAACTGCTCGGATGAGAGGCGAAACGTCTTCTATGAGTAATGACTGATTGAATTCACTGAGAATACAATGACCTGGATGAATGAGAATATTCACAGACATATTCATAGAGTGCAGTGTCCCTGTGATTGTACAGCATGATAAAAAAAGTATCTGCAATTACAAACTGTGTTTGTATGAACCTTTGTGGTCTGTAGGCGAGTCCGGTCCAGATTTGAAAAGACCAGACCTAGTGGTTTTCAAAATGGACCAGGTCTAATATGGACTAGAGTTGGAAAACATAGATGAATGTATTTATGATTCTATTTTCTCAAATAGAATAGAAGTTTCAAAAATCACACACTGTGTTTTGAAACTTTGGGGACTCTAGAATAATACAATCCAGATTTGAGAGGTCTATGTCTTGTGGTTGTCCAAGTGGACCAGGTTTAATGTGGACTAGGTGCTAAAAAGCATCAAAATGTGCATTTATTGCATTTTTAAGGCAAATAAAAGTGTGTATCAGGTAAGGACTATGTCTTACTCTCTCTCAAACTGTGTTATAATGGCCAATCATGCAGTCTATGGGCCAGATACTATCAAAGGTAATTGTTAAGTTTTATCTGAGAAAGATTATCCCTGGGATTTGTTTTGTGCAGTAGAACTCGTCGTACACGTCCTAGCAGTCCACGTAGGTATCTTCTCCGCTTACTCTTGCCTTATCCAATATGGCAGCGACGTTGACGTATGGCGCACTCTTTGGCCATGGAGTGTTGCGTATTGGACAAACTTGGGAACCCCGCGTTTGGACTCTCAGGCAGACAATCCTCGAACACGAAATGAACATCTCTGATATGAACTACTACAAAAATTACGATCAAGCGGTTTTGAGGTCTTGACTTGTCAAGAAGCAGTTTATGGTTTCCTTTTTTTTTTAAATCAAAATGTTATTCTCAGATAATTTCATGGTTGGTGTTAGTCATTCATATGATCAATGTCAGCACTAATAACACACATTCAAACTGTTTGCATTGTGATATTTATTTGCATAATGTTGTTTTCAATAAAAGACAATTGTTTAGAATCCTTCAGCTTCCTGTCGACTTTCACGCAATTTAAAGAGACAAAACTCAGGGCAAAATATTTATGAGTAATTTCCTTTTCCTTCTCTTGGTTTTGGTGATGACGTTGCCTCGACACAACTACAGCGACACTTTGTAGTGATGGGAATTCCGGCTCTTTTTGAAGATCCGGCTGTTTCGGTTCGGCTAAGTACAAAGAGTCGGCTCTTTCGGCTCCCAAACGCCTCTTCAGATAGTTTAGATTAATAAATTTTAACAAGAAACAATGCACAAAATTAATTACTACTAACTAATTAAAAAACGGTTGTTTTTTTTAAATATGTGTATTATGTAAAAATATAATATAATATATGAAATTCAAAAACCTAGGATTTACAATTCAATGTTTACTACGGTACTTTAATTATTCAGCTTTTTCTTTTAAACAAATTTAAAACACCGAATTTTCTCTTCCCGTTGCACTGATGGGCGAACAGTTTTCTTTTTTTTCAACAGTTTTCAGTTGCCGGCTCGATATTAAATTATTTTCTTGCAGGGTCTCCATTCTGCCTTTTTATCGTCAATAAAATTGAAATGGTTCCAAATTTGAGTTCTTTTCCCGGTCCCGCTCCTTTTACCTGTCATGTTGTCTCTTGTTAGCACCGGCTCTTTTTCTATCGTGTGTTAGCAGTTGCTGCTGCGAGTTGAACTATTGCCTCTTCTTCTCCTTCAAGCACACATCGCAAACACATATTGACCAATCACGTGCGGCTTGAAGAGGAAAAAGTGAGCGCGAGAGAGAGCGAGTGAGGCAGCGAGAGCGCGCGAGAGAAATACAGAGTGAGCGAGGGAGAAGGGAAAAAAAACACGGTTCCCAATCAGGAGCCGGCTCTCGTCGTTCACTTCAAAGACCCGGCTCTAAGAGCCATTTCGTTCGCGACTGACACATCACTACCACTTTGAGCTCTGGACTAATTTGGAGGAAGCTTCATGATGCTGCCTGCCTCGATAGCTGGAGTAATTTTGGTAGCAGCGTGCGTTTATCCGAGTTACGCACTCTACTTCCACATAGGAGAGACTGAGAAAAAATGTTTCATTGAAGAAATTCCAGACGAGACCATGGTTATCGGTAAGACGTTAGCTCATTAGCTTAAGGAAGCTAGCTAGCATCGTAGGTTAGCTGCTGGCTGCCTTCAAGGCGTGTAAGGTCTACGACACCGGAAACGACCTGTCCCATGACATCTCATTTTAGAGACGCGGATTATCAAGCTGCTGTGTGTTTCTATTGCTTATGACGGTCAAGGAGAACACGCGTTTCTGCTCCTCATCCATCTTTGAACACATCAGGAGTCTTTTTCTTCATGCATGCCTGCAACTAACTAGTACAGTACTAGTGGGATTTTAAATGTACAGGTTTTGTGCAATAGTACATCTAACATAGAAAGTCAGGTGGAGGTAAATGTTTACTACAGTGGAGGGCAAACCACGGGTCGGGGGCTGAATCCGGCCCGCCAGATGCTTCTGTATTGGTACAGCATAGAAACTTTTAACCTTGTAGGAGGGACGTCAACATACTCCTAAATAGTCAACGCTTTATCGTTCATACTGTAAATCACACGTCCTTTATTCCTATATTACATCTGTCTCAGTCAGTAAAAAACTAAACAAAACTGAGAATTTATTTTGTTTTTTTTTTTTTTTATTTTTTCTTTAATTATGGTTTTTATTATTTTTTTTTTTTTTTTTTTTTTTTATTAATTAAATTATTTTAATTATTTCTTTTTGGTTTTTTTTATTATTATTTTTAATTGTTTTTTTTTTTTTAATTTTTTTTTTTTTTCCCCCCGGGCAATTTTTTGTGAACTCATTGCAGCACACGAGTCAAAAAGTTTGCGCAATCCTGGCTTACTATATGGACGGGTTACCAAAAATGTATGTTTTTCACATTTGGACCAGCCTCTGTGCATATTGACATCTGCCAAATAAAAACAGTAGGGTTACCACGCCTGAGTTTGCGGCACATATTTAGTAATATTTTCACAGTAAAATTAAAAGAAATGAGAGGAAAAAGCATCTGGCCCATTTTTAGTGTCTTTTCCATAAAAAAAGTCTTCATTTTGTTAAAAATATTACCTGAGTGACAGGATATTTTTTACACCTCATTACTTTGCGCAGCTTTTATTATGTCCCAAAAAGGTACTGTACATCTTATTCTTATGCTGTTCTTTGTGTAACCACCAGTTGATATAATGACGTGTCTCTCTACAGGAAAGTACAGAACTCAGCTTTGGGACAAACAGACCAATTCCTTCCTCCCGTCCACTCCTGGTCTCGGAATGCATGTTGAAATCAAGGATCCTGACGCAAAGGTGTGTATGTGTATGGAATGCTTAAATGGTAGGTGCGGCTCTAAAACACGGCTGCAATACATACAGAGAAAATCTAAAGATTTGATGTTCTTCAACACTTTCAGATCATCCTGTCTCGTCAATATGGATCTGATGGCCGGTTCACATTCACATCTCATACTCCTGGAGAGCACCAAATTTGTCTGCACTCCAACTCTACAAAGATGGCTCTTTTTTCTGCAGGGAAACTGGTAGGACCTCAGTTGTTGGCATATGGTACTGCGACAAAGCAAGGCTGCCAGACCTGAGTTTTGTCCAAAAGGCTGGATTTACACTGCAAGTCTAGCTGCCTATATGTGTTTTCTGCCGCCTGTGCTTACATTACTGAACAGCATAAACATCTACACATGCACATATGCAGAGAAATAACTAAACATACGGCAACAACAATACAGAAGTATACAGAAATGGGTACTATTAGTGAATATGCCATATCATATGATATCATTTAGATGACCATGTTAGATGTAATTATGTATAAGCCTCTCTTGGTATATGTTGTGATAGAGTGAACAGAGCAGGCTGTCTATCCGCTGTATTGGCATCACCTCGCTTTTGGCCTTGCATTCTTCTGTTAACACAACATTTGGCACACTTCAGATCAACCGGCGCCAACCAGCTAAGACCCCAGTGTCACACATAGGTACATGCGTCAGATGAATCAATTCATCTGAAACTTGTTGTTTTGATTGATCAAGTCATTGGTTAGGGCCTGGATGGATCAACTCGATATGAACCAAACACAAACAGTGCTATGGTATATAATAACGTATCAGAATATAGGGAACATTTTAGATCACTGCCCAAAAGCAAAGCCAACGTGTGTTAATATTATTCATTGATTTATTTTCTATGCCGCTTATCCTCATTAGGGTTGCGGGTATGCTGGAGCCTATCTCAGCTGGCTCTGGGCGTGAGGCGGGGTACACCCTGGACTGGTCGCCAGTCAATCGCAGGGCACATATAGACAAACAAACATTCACACTCACATTCGTACCGATGGACAATTTAGAGTCGCCAATTAACCTAACATGCATGCTTTTGGAATGTGGGAGGAAACCGGAGTACCCGGAGAAAACCCACACACCCATGGTAGGTCTGCTTTCATGGATGAAAGCAATAAAAAACAGGCTGAACTCAGAGGATATATACATAAAAAAATTAGTCAAATACCAAAATAATTGCAGTTTAATTGGATAATTGATTAATCATCGATTAATTGTTGCCGCTCTATCTCAGATCTTCTCTATTAAGCCAGTACAAGAAAGTAAACAGAAATTAGGCTTGTTGTTAAAAGAAACAAAACAAAATCGCTCATTGCAAAACATTTTTGCAAATGGAACATGTGCTGCTATTAGATACGCTAACCACTTACACGCCAGAGACGACATGTTGAGTGAAAAGTCTCCACGACTGAAACACTTCTTGGTTCTAATTGCTGTGTTCACACCTGTCCTGATGAACTGTTTCAAGGGGGGACATAAACTACACTTCAATTCAAATGGGCACAGGATGACAAATGATCTACTTTAACTATTGTTTGTAAAAATTCTTTTGTGGTTGCGACCCGGCTAAAGGTGAGACCGTGACTGAGAGTCCTAGGAGTAGGAGCGAGTTGTGTCAAAAATAGATATTTTTATGGGTATATCAGTCATTTGTAACCTGATTCTAAGTAGAAGTAGTAATGGTATTTGAGCATTTTCATTGGTTCATTCTTTATGGCCACTGCACAACAATGTGAGCTTGATGTGACTAACATTGCACTTCAGATGAGAAATGTGTCATTTTGTCTTTGAGACACGGAGGTATAGTATTCATTGTAGAGTGATGTGAATGTGTTCAGTACAGTCACACATTCAGCCCTTGGATCTGCCGGCTTTCTGATGTTGCAGAGAGTGCACCTGGATATTCAGGTTGGGGAACACACCAATAACTACCCTGAAATTGCAGCCAAGGACAAACTGACTGAGCTGCAGCTGCGTGCCAGACAGCTTCTGGATCAAGTCGAACAGATCCAGAAGGAGCAAAACTACCAGAGGGTGAGTGACACTTAATGCTAAAGAGTACTTTTTTGGCATCGCTAGCTGAATTTTGTCTTCGTGTAGTTTCGAGAGGAGCGCTTCCGTATGACTAGCGAGAGCACCAATCAACGCGTCCTTTGGTGGTCCATCGCCCAGACGCTCATTCTCATTATTACAGGCATATGGCAGATGAAGCACCTCAAGAGCTTCTTTGAAGCTAAGAAACTGGTTTAGCCGGAGTGTGGAGAGAAGTGGTGTCAGGCAACAACAGACACCTTTGGAGACAGACTTGAATGACTGGAACAATGATTTGCCCCCTTGCGCTGCGCAAGAATTCAGCTGGACTTTTAGCCGGCCACGGATAATGAAGGTAGTTTTCCATCTTGGGCAATATGGTTTGTCTTGCTATAACACAGCAGTAGAACATCCTCGTTGACTTTCTCCTTTGTTGTATTTGCTTTGCCTGACCTAACGAGGATAAGGGGTATAGAAAATGAATGAAAGAATGACATCCATTCACATCTTTTGGTTGTACAGGCAGCAGGTACGCAACAATGAGACCCGTCTTTGGGTCGGGTTTTGTAACTTTTTTGTAACCATTGACTTCACCATTGCTAACACTTCTTCTCTTATTTAGACTCTGCACACACACTACATTAATGATGAGTTATCATATAGAACGTTCAGGTTGTGTATATTACAAGACCTGTTTATCACTCACATTCTTGTAGTTGCAAGAACATTGGAGTTCCTTCAGGGTTTACCAACAAAATTGCAACAGTATTTGGAAAATGCAACTTGATGCACATAAAACAGTTTTACATTTTGAAAACACAAAATGAATATTTATCAAATATTTATAAATGTCAAAGAATTTTGAGAATTTGTTTGGCATTTGCCATGTCATATTGCTTTTATAGCTAGCATTCATTTAGTTGGTGTTCATGAGGTTCTCCTGGTGTGATACGGGGCATGAAACATGCCATGTAATGTCTGCATTGTAAAAAGCTGGTCTGTACGTTGGAGTGCCAGGTTTTGTTATTTATTATGGGAATGTGACGATGTTCTGTTTACAGGTACAATTCATCCAATTGAATAAGGAAGTCTTAAGTCATGTGGGATTTTAATTTGCTTTTGTGTTTTCAAATGTATTTTGTTGAAATGTTCAGTTCTTGAGATGCACTATGACATTATTTTCATGAAGAAATGTGAAATTGGCATAAAATGTTCCAGCATTGAAGTTGTATGGATGTCACCTCCTTGCGCACAGCAAAGACAATTACTTACATGTCGTTTTAAATCACTACATCGTCCCTGCCCAGAAGAAAGACACCTAGCGACTGCAGGTACTTCTAACAGTGAACTTTATTGCTCTGCTTAGGTGTGCCTCAGAGCAAAACTCTAAACACACATCTTTCCACAATATTGAAAGTCTTTGACATGTTTCATGGAGACAGGAACGCTGACTTTGTGACTTGCAAAAATCCTCCAATCCGAGCATCGAGCTGCATTTAAAACAAAGTTTTGCATCATTCCATTCAATGATTAACTCTCGGATATGGAGGTGGAGAATGGGGAAGAAAAGTACCAAAACACTAAATGCATGAGAAGTCCTCAAAGGCTAAGTGATTTATCAAATCAAGTATAATCAAGCTTCACCTGCACAACAAAAATGTATGTTGATGTGAGACGACAGTCAAGCACGTTGGGTTATACAGATAAAAATTAGCACAACACAACAAATTGCCTGAAATCACCAGGATTTAAGCAGGTTTGTCTTGTAGGACAGCTCAAAGTACCAGAGTTTAGTAACACCTGTTAGGTGTAATTATTTTTTTAGTGACTAAAAGATCACCCAAAAATGTGTGGAATCCCTAATTCCACCCGTTTCACAAGATGAGAGTTTATTTTTCTCTTACAAATGTACCAGACGAGAGAAGTGCTTGTTAGTGTTCAGATACTGTGAGGTGCTGCATTTTCTTGGCGGCCTCTTCTGACACCAATTTGGAGATTTTCTCGGGGCTGGGAGCAGGACTTGGAACCGGAGTGTTTGCTGCACTGTTGGGATACTCCCTGTTGCCGAAGATGATGCTTCCTACGCGCACGTTAGTGGACCCCACTTCAATCTGCAACACAACAGCACTACAATTTAGCAAGCTTCCTAAATACAGAAAGTAGGACATGAATTGCCTTACTGTAGCTGTACCTCACACAGTATGTCAAAACAATACGCCTATCAAATCAAGTGTGACGTCCAGACTGTCAAGAGGACAATTGAGCTTGCTGATGTTTTGGTGTGGTTCAGCCAACAGTAGCCTCTTGTTTCTGCGATTAAAGCGATCTTTGATGGACATTAATAATGGTCACGGTAGTCCAGTGTTGAGTAGGTGGGCCTACGTGCATCTGAAATTTCCATTGTATCTCGTTCTCAAGCAAGTCCTGTGTTTGTAGGACCGAAATTAAGTTTTTATTCATTTATGAGTGCACATGCGTAACCATGAAACGCCATAAACTGAAGAACATATGCATCATATTGGTACTTGACTGCTGTCTTGTGGCGACTCTGGGAGTGCTCTAAAAGCAGATTAAATGCTATTTACACTACAAGACAACAAGCTAAATACCTTCCAGCAAAAAAGGTCACTAATATTTTTGTTGGACTGCCTTTAGCTTTGAATATGGGACACATTCGCTGTGGCATTGTTTCGATAAGTTTTATTTACTTTAAGCTTTATTTGCATCCAGTGTTCCACTTTTCAAGATCTTGCATTGATGATGGTGGAGTCTGATCGCTACGCAAGGCCTTCTCCAGCACATCTCAAAGATTCTCAATGGGGTTAAGGTCTGGACTCCATGTGTGAAAATGTCTCATGATCCCTGAACCATTCTTTCATTGGACTCAAATTGTGAATCCTGGCATTGTCGTCATGGAAAAAGAAAAATTCCATTGATGGAATAACCTGGTCATTCAGTATATTCAGGTTATCAGCTGACCTCATTCTTTGAGCACACAGTGTTGCTGAACCTAGACTTGACCAGCTGCAGGAACCTTGTACCTATTTGCTTAGTTAAATCCAGCTGGCAACTTGTTTTTTTTTTTTTGCAATTACGCTCCAGCATTTTTTTTCTTCAGCCATTTAGAGGTGGACTTGCTGATGTGTATTGGATCATTGTTCTGCTGCAAACCTAGGTTCGCTTCAGCTTGAGTTGAGTGAACAAAAGGTGCTGTCCAATAACCATCAGATGACACCAACAAAAGAAGGTTTTTAAAAACAAAATGTCTTCAAAGGCTTCGTCTCCCACCCGTTTCAAATTTGAGCAGAGCACCAAACGTGGGACGTTGAAAGGTGGAAGAATGTTTTATTCTCTGATGAGAAAAAAATGGAACCTGGATGGTCCTGATGGCTTCCAACGTTACTGTCACAGCACAGTAGAGGGGATCCCATCATGATCTGGGCTGCTTTTTTTTATTCAATGGAGTTTCAGGTTGTGCCTGGGCGTCAAATGGCAGCCAGCACTGTGATGATATTGCAGGGGGCATTCCTCATAACTGAAGGCCGTGGTTGTTTTTGCATTTGTAGGAACAGTCACAGTAAAATTACGTGTATGCATGTACTGTGTATACAGTGGTGTGGAAAAGTGGTAGCTGGCCACCATGTTTGTCGCACTTAAATGTTTCAGATCAAACAGATTTAAATATTAGTCATTGACAACACGACTGAACACACAATGCAGTTTTCAAATGAAACATCAAACCTACCCGGCTCTGTGTGAAAAAGTGATTTCTCCCTAACCCTACTAACTGGTTGGGCCACCCTTACCAGCAACAACTGCAATCAAGCATTTGCGATAACTTGTGATGATTTTGGATCATTGTTTCAGCTTGAGGTCATGAACAGATGGCTGGACATCCTCCTTTAGGGTTGTTTTTGGTAGCCAGAGTATTTTCCCAAAGGTCTTGGTGATCACCAAGACGTTTTCTTGCAAAAGTGAGACAAAGCCTAAATGTTATTTTTGTTCAGCAGTGGTTTTGGTCTTGGAACTCTGCCACACAGGCTGTTTTGCCCAGTTTCTTATGTTGGAGTCAGGAACGCTGACCTTAACGGAGGCAAGTGAGGCCTGCCATTCCATGGATGTTGTTGTGGAGTCTTTGTGACTTGGTTTTTTTGTGAGTCGTAGCTGTGCTCTTGGGGTAATTTTGGTTGGCCGGCCACTCATGGGAAGGTTAACAACTCTTCCATCTTTTCGCCATTTGTGGATAATGGCTCTCACTGTTTTTTGCTGGAGTCCCAATGCTTTAGAAATGGCTTTATAACCTTTTTCACACAGGAACATGTAGATGTTGATTACCCCCCCCCCCCCAATAATAAAACGGTTCTTTTAAAACTGCATTTTGTGGTCAGTTGCATTGTCATTGACTATAATTAAATTTAAAAGTGTGACAAACTTGGAATAAAATAAGAAATTTGCTCTAATTGAGCGTGTGTGTGGGTGTGCGTGTGTAGTTTGCTTCTCACCGCATGTTCAAAGTCTGTGGACATGCCCATGCTTAGCTCCACTTCCTGTGGTGGCAGCCTCAGACTATCACAAACCTCCTGCCGCCGACTCAGAAGCATCTACAGGCAAGTATACATACTTTGATATAAGCAATTCTTACTAAGTACTGAAAAGATATTCATTTACTTAAACTGCAACAGGATGGGGTGTTAAATTTTAAGCAAGCGATATACTTTGGAGATAACTGTTATTTCCAAAATGAGAAAACTCAATATGTTCAGCAACTTCTTTTAAAACTTCAATGTGATTTTTGAGTGAATGAATGAATGGTCATTTATTAACATATTTAACATTAACATATTAACATATATATTGTCAAATGGCGGCCAGTTTTGTGGCGATATTGCAGGGGGCGTCCCTCATGACTGAAGACAAGGCTGCAGTTCACAATGCCTGCCTGACATAGGACTCAGAAGATGGCAAATTTACAAAACTAGACATCAGTTCCAGACATTGGATGCCCTCCGTTAGGACATCTGCACCACCTGGAGCAACATTCCCACTAGCCTCCTGGAAACACTGGCATCAAGCATGCCCAAATCAATTTCTAAGGTAATTAACAAAACTGGGTTTCTTTTAAACATTTTTATTATCTTTAAGGGGGGGTTCTATTTTTTTTTTTTCATCTATGGTCCTTTGATCAGCTGATTACCAGCCTACTTCAGTTTAATGGTATGTATTCATGTAAACTAGTCCAATTTTTCAACTGGTCTTATAATTTTGATCAGGAGAGAATCTGTTGCAGAGATTTAAATCATAACAAAATTCTAAACAGCCTCGAAATCATAAAGTGTGTTGTTTGTACCTGGAAGTCAGGATTTGGGCCCAAGGTGAGGTTGTAGCCGTAGCGCCCAATGGTCATAAGTCCTGAGAATTGCAGGGCGGAGCATTTCGACACGATGTGCTTCACTGTGTCGACTGTCTCCTCCGGCGGGAGGCCGTGTTTACCTGCAGTTTGCACGTAAAAGGACACATAAATACACACTCTTCATATCTGTTTCAAAATTACAACGCTGGAATCAACACTAACTCTGTTCGCCGCTGGTGTTGAGCTGCACCATGACCTTTAACCTCTGTGTGCTCTCTCCTCTGATGCGCTGCCACGAGCTGTTCACCCTGTCGGCCAGTTTGGCCGAATCAACAGTCTCCACTAGGAACAAGTTGGGCACACCTGGGGAGAGGAAGACACGTGTGTGTTTCTAAACACGTGCATGTGAGCAGGCCAGTTTGCGCCGACTCACCCAAAAGTTTGTTGACGTTATTCTTCTGTAGATGGCCGATGAAATGCCACTTGATTTCTGGGCATGATTCTAAAATCTAAAAAAAGAAGCGATTTAGATGTACGGTATATGACAGGAAGACAATCATTTTAACATAGAAAACTCACCACAGGATCTGAGGCTTTGTCTACAAGTTCATTTACCTGGTGTTGAGACACAAGCATGCAGTTTAGAACAGAGATTTTGGCACAGTGAGCCCCCCCCCCCCCCCTTCGAGAACTTCATAAGCAGACCCTCCAGAATTCGGGGGGTGTTGCGATGGCACCATTTGCCCACCTGAATTATGTACAGCCTCCAAACTGTGTCCAGTCAAACATTTCCTGTTCAGTTTAATTTGTCCCTGAGTAACGCTCAAGTTCACATGTCATCTGCCTAACCAATCCCAAGTGTCCCTGCATCACCCCCCTGTTTACATCGACAGCGATGTGCGGTAGTAATCTCTCATCGTCTGTCATTTACCAACACAAATCACCACTACTGCATGTGCAAAGCGTTGGAACATAAACAAAAGTTTACAAGTGACAAGCACTTTTACAATGCAAATTATTCACAGAGAATGTCTGCAACTCGTGGACGACACGTTGTTTCGTTAACGATGCACGCATTTGTGGGAATTTAGTTCATTTCAAAACTATAGAATTCAGTGCAGGGCTGTCCAGAGGTGTCTGTAAATTCTTTAAAATATAAAGCTACTACAGAAAAGTAAAACAAAACAAGCTGAAGCCTGTTGGAGAGAGTCAAGAAAGTCTTGAAAAAGTCAGACTTTAACTTCTCAAGGAGATCCAAGAGGGACAATGAAGGCGTCACTGCAGACAAAATGGCTCGCACATTTGCCTACAAGCGTCAGGAAGTGGTGAACCAAGAAACAAGGGTTCAGGATTTTATGGAGAGATGGTCTGCAGGAGGTAGGACTGTTGAAGATGTTATTGATCATTTTGATTAGTCATTCTATGTCGTGAGTGAGATTTATTATTTATTGTTAAGAAATATTAGGATTTAGCCTTTTTAGTTCTGACAAATGAGGACTGATATTTGGCAGTTGTGGAGAATACTTGACTGTTAAAAGTGTGTGTGTGTGTGTGTGTGTGCACACCAGTTGAGGGACCAGTTGTTTCTTTGAATGCACTATATATTTTTATATTTCAGATCAAGGCGGAATTCCAGAGGCTTGTGGCTCTATCCCTTTTTGGCCCAGCTTGACTAGTACTCGGATCTGCTGATACACATTATTCAGGCCAAAGGTGGCGCAACTCGTGAAAAAAACGCAAACACCATGCAAACTTTAGACCAGGTATTTATTCCACCGATGCTCACCCTCGTTGAAATAGGCTATCGTGATTTAAGCATTATACAATTTAAAAACACCTTGGGAGTTATAATCTATGATGAATTTATGCTAATAATTAACCGGTGTTCCCTGCATCACGAGGTTTGCTCGGTTATGATCTCGTGTAGTACACTGCAGCTAGTTACAGGTTCCGCTTTCTCAATATTGTGACAGTTTAAGTCCAATGTGATGTGATGTTTTATCTGTTACAAGAGATGGTGTGTTGCTGTACTTGAATATGGCATTTTGTTGCTTCCAACTTTCCAAGTTTAAATGTGAAATTTCCGGTTGTTTTCACAATGGAACAACTGTCCTTAACCTGTAGAGTTATTCATGTTATGACCATAATCTACAGCACAAGACTGGTGATGATAGATGGTTTAGGACAAGTGTAAGACCAAATCTGAAATACACTGTGGACACAATGACTGGTATCCGCCTATGTTTGGGAGTCACAATGGAGCTAGAATGGGATGCGGCCTCTTACTGTGAACACTGTGCGGAAGAATGAAAACCTTCTTCTAGGTTTGGTGTACATACTCAATCTGGCTAATCCAAAGCCTCTACATTTCACAGTGCAAGTGTTCCAGAAGATGTCCTACAAAGTTCAGAGCTTGTATAGACTTCACAATTTACAATTAACAGAAGCCAGTTTTGAGTCTGTGATACTTAATTTCACTCAACTTAAGTTGTTTTAATCAACAAGAGAGTATTTTTTATATAATTGACAAGCTATCTTTTTGCATTGCTGTCACAACAAAAATTACATTCTTTGAAGCCATTATTTTAGGTTGTAAATGTGTAGAATTTACTTCTGAATGAGGCAAACTGGATAATTTAAGTTGACTTTCTTTACAATTGAGTTGAGGCAATGCAGACTTTTCATTTGAAAGAAAATTTATGTATATCTGATCTATTTAGTTAATATAACTTGTTATAATTAGTAATTATTATTAAGAGTTGCATAAACCCAATTCAATTGCTTGTTACCAACTGAAGCAGTTATTTTAAGTTGGTCCAGCAATTCTCTTTTTTCAGTGTACACCACTGTTATAATATATAGCATAATAATAATAATAATAATAATAATAATAACACTAATAAAGCTCACTGTTTTTCTCTTATTTACTTGTCTTGGTCTATTTACCTCGAGGGTGTCCAGCTGTTCTTTGATATTTAAAAACAAAAAATGATAATAAAAAATGCATACATATATACATACAGTATATTAAAGACAAATCTTGTGCTCTTATTAGTTATTTGTATTTACATATTAGTTTTTTCTAGTTACATATTGCCATTTTGCTCTCAATAATCCACCTTTTCTGTGTTTATTTGTTTATTTGTTTTTTCCAATCAGCCATGTTTTACAGATGGTCCCTGGGCAACACTTTGGACACCCATGCGTAATTTGCAGGAAGGTGAGGTGCTGTGTGGTGACGGAGGAGTGGGTCTAGACTCTGCCTTCTTGGTTCTGTTAGTCAAGGGCTAGCTTGCATTATGGAAGTTTTTTTTTTTTTTTTACAGCTTTCAGACGTGCATGGCACGGCACAGCGGTGGCGCTCACTCCCACTCCCAGCCAGATGTCACTTGCTGACGCCACCAAGGTGGGTTGGATTGCCACTTCCATATAACTGTATTATCATTCATTGGAGCGACGCCATAGATCACAGTCTGATTGGCTTCAGGCTGCCCTGTTTTTCTAATAGAGCTCTTCTCCAAATGAGAAACTTTGTCAAGTTGCCCCTACTAGTATGGAAGTAGATGTTTCTGATGGAAAATATGTGCGTTGGCTTACAAAAGGCTTGGAAACACGGCTGTAGGAACTAAGAATCAATTTGTTGGGCCTCGTACTTGCATTCACCGATCCCTGCTAAAAGAGCATTGAGCAGCGCTGGCCAACAAGATAAGAGCCCGTTATCCAGTGTGGCTCTTGTGAGCGTCAGATAGGAAGGTTCCCCAGCGGACTTTCACATCGGCTGGCATCTGTTACATTAGCAGATTTGATACCTGTTTTTTTCTTTCTTTATTTTTCTCAAGCTGCTGCCCCTCCCCTGAAGCCACCCAGCACCTCACCCCTGTAGTAGAAGAACACGTGCGGCAAACTCACATAATTCTCCCCAAAGTTACGCTGTCCTTGTCTGTAAGCTTCCAACACCATCTCTGGAGGTTTGGTTTTGCTGACCGCAACGAGGCGGGGCGGCACATCTGGCAACGTCTGAAAGAAAGCTCATTTTGAGTCACTCGAATGAATAGGAGGCAATAGAACAATAATAAACACATCAGACTTTCCAAAGACAATAATGGTGAGTACTGATGGACACTGTCAGAGTCAGAGAGTGAACGGTGTTTATTATCGCGGGTATCGGTTGCATTGCGTGCTACTATTAGAAGCATCAAGCTTTGGCCAGAAATAAAGAGTGAACTAATCGTTGTGTTCACGCGGATACGCAAAGGGGCGTGGTTTCAGGACGCAAGCAGACGCAGCATGAAGGCGCGCGTGCCTATTCGGCTCCCTCTCACCCAAAGGTTGCCTGTTTGACTACCTTACGTAAGCGATCGTGCCTGCACAGCAACACTTTCAACGCCGGCCGCCGGCGCTTACGTCGGCGGTGCTTTCGCGCAGACGTCCCCGGGCGGTAGCCTTACCTTGGGCCGCCGTGACGCCGCCTGGTTCACCCGCTCCACCACGGACTGCAGCGCCTTGCCTACCTCCTCCGACATCGCTGCTCTCCACATATTACGTCAAAAGGCTGCAGCGTGCGACGTCTCCGGTGACGACATTCGCCTTTCAAAATAAAAGACAGCCGAAACAGGAAGCCGGTCATACGGACAGCGCCCCCTTACGGCTCCTGATCGCCAATGTCAGTTCGACTACTGCCACCAAACTTCGCACCAACCATAACTGCACGGCCCTGCATGTATATTAGCTCGGTTACATTGGTAATCACTCTCTCAATATACTTAAGGGCTTACTTTAATTATTCATTTTTTTAATACTTTAACCAATAGTTTTTTTTTAACAAATGTGAATTTGCACAAAGTACTGGTATCACCAATACCAGCCTGATTTTTAATCTGTATCGGATCATAAATGAAAGCAGAACTACCACACAGTCCGATTGCGGACTGATACAAGGCAGGGGTGTCCAATGTGCATCCCGAGGGCCTCTTCGACTCACAGCCCCCCCCTCCCGATTTGATACAATCAGATTAAAATGCAGTAGTCCAGCTATGAACACTGGATTTTCCAGAATGCAGTAGCACAACCTGAACGAGAAATTTATTTTTGTTTCTGACATGAAACATGGATGAAAACAAATTTAGGTTAAAGGAAAAATATACTTACCATGCAGTCAAGAAAGGGTAAAAAAAATGTTTTATGTGCAGTTGAACGTCAACTGGGTGAAGAAATGAGGCGAGTTAAATGAAGATTCAACGACAAGCAAAGTACAAAGAAAAATGTTTTATTCACAAACATGCCCTTCCATTCAACTTGAACCATTTTACACAAAATAGTCATTTTGCTTGTTGAACAAATGTAAAAAAAAACCCAAAAACATCCATCACATGAAAACACAGACAAGCACTTTTGTTTCATCTCAGACTCTCTCCAAGGCCTCCAACATGATGATGCTGTTACCTCTGATGACCTACAACATAAAAATAGAATCATTTGAGCTCTCTTAGCTGTAGTCTTTTTCAAGACCTATTTAGTCATCCTTTAAGCAATTCCCCTTTTATTCATACAACAGGTCTGTTTTGGTAAAACCAGCACCGTGACAGTCTTGCTGGCTAAACCTGACAGACAATTGGGTGTACACACGCCACCATTGTCCCGTTAATTACAATTTAGACACCCCGGGATGTCGTTGCACCAACTTTGACGCCGAACAGGAGAAAACAAAAATGTCTTGCGTGCAGAATGTAGTACTGTCACTAAAGTGACAAAAAGTACAACAATAAGTACAACAAAAGTACAACAATAAGAAAGTAAGTAAATAATAAGAAGTAATAATAACAAAGCGTGCAAATACGGTTGTGGGTCTAATAGTGATAGTTAATTTAACACTTTGAAGAGATATTGGATACTGACCACCATGCCGATGGTATGTTGTTGCCCCCCTGGTCCCATTTCCAGACAGTCATCCACCACGAGGTTCATAAAGGGGTCAAACCCTCGAAGGATGCCCTGTACGTGTCTGCCTCCGTTCAACTTCACTGAAGGCAACGCACACAAGAACCGCCATTGTTATTAGAGGACGAAACCACTTACCCGTTTTTTTTTTTAGAAATGCATTCATGGGGATCGTTTTAATGCAGTAATACCAGGTAATTGTGTCCATATTTCTTAATAAATGTGTCTTCTTGCATCAACGTCCAGAGCTGCACGCGTGTAGCAATTATCGCGGTTTTCTGAAATATCATGTACTCACTAACATGGTTGCCCGAGTAAAACCAACACGGTGTACTCACACGAAAGCTTCTTGTCCATGAACCTGTAAGTAAAAATAACATTGGCTTCACTATGAGTCGCACCAATAGCTCACATTGCAGTTGCTGAGAGAACGTAGAGGCTAACCGCTGCTAGCTTGTTTTTAGGGGAATTGAAAAGGGGCATGCTAGCCGCAACGGCCATTGTTGGTCGATTCCAAACCTATCCGTGCGGTAAAAGGCAGCTGCGAATGTTGCTCTTCAAGTAACATAACTTACTTCTTCAGCTCGGGAGGGTGTGCTTTGCTCATTTTGTCTTTCTTTACACGACACCGACGTTCGTAGCCTTTCCGATTCGCAGACCCGCCGAAGGGAACGTGTAGAAAGCAGCCGGAAGTTCTTGTTCTTCCCCTTCGTTAGCGCGGGTATACATTGTTTGGATTGCTGCCCCCTACCGGATTTAGTCGTCCACTACCTGCCTCACTACATCCGACGCAGGCGGCAGAATACCTCATTAGACAAACAAGAACATTACAAGTAGCATATTTATCAGGCACTTTAATGAATGAACAACCAAAAAAACAATTTATACACCACTTTAGAAAATCAACTGGAAGTTTCCAAACTGTAGAAAAACATATTTCACAGCAGATTTTTGAAAACAGTAGCAGAAAACGGTAAAGAAATCTCACATCAACATTGGTTAAGTGGCCAGAACCACACTTCTGCTGAGTTCATAAACATACTGCTGAGTTCATAAAATGGCATGTACTTGGGTAGGACTATCAAAAGATACAAGGGGAAGCCCTAGATTGCAAAACCCTAATCAGTTTTGGCCTGTCAAATGTGTAAACATCTTAGTTGTTGGCTAAAACTCATTAGAGCACATGTTCCACTCTCTGACCCACAAAAGGCAAGATATTCCCTCAGGCTTTGCGGACATGGTGTTTGTTGCAGTTCACTCTAGTCCTCCTTCTCTTCCCTGGCTTGCAGGTGCTCCTGACAGTGTTGTAGGAAGGAATCTAGTACCGAGAAGCCCTCCTGGCAGGGAACGCAGTGGTAGAACCTCTGTCTTCTCGACACCGGCCACTTAAAAGTGTGCATCTCTTCTGTGCACACGCTGCACTCTCTGCTCACCTCGGAGGAGTCGTGGAGCTCCACGTGCTCCCTAAACTGGGACTGCAGGGAAAAAACCTCTGTGCACGAGGGGCAGGGGAATTCTCCCTCTATCTCCACCATGTCCTCAGCATCCTCTTCCTCCTCCTCTTGCTTCATTGGCCTCCCTGGACCAGTCTTTCCCTGTGCCAGGCTGGTCTTCACTTTATCATTTGGTTTTAGCTCTGGCTTGGTGGCATTTCCTGTGGCCTTCTCTTTTTTGAATGCACTGAGACATGAAGATGCAGTGTAGTGTGCCTTCAGAGAGAGATGATGGAGGAAGAGCTTGCCACAAATTCGGCACGTATACGCACTTTTTTGCCTGCGCTTGTCTGCCCCAGGCTGTGTCTCACTGACAAATTTTCTCTTCATGTGTGATTTTATGGGTTGCTTCTCCTTCCTGTGCATACAGAGCTTGGAGGTGTGCCTGAAGACTATGCTGCTGGATGCACCAACCCCAGTTTCCTTTTTGGACTTGATTAGTGGATTTGTAGCAAGACTCCTTCCCATTTGGGCCTTCAACAGCTCCCTTCTGTGGCTGCTCTTCATATGGCGCTGCACTTCTACCTCTGTGTGGAAGGTTCTAGAACAGATCTGGCACACAGTATTTGGTGTCCTGGGTCCTGAGACAAAGTTCCTCATATTACCCTCAGAAAGATCTGGCGTCCACTACACCTGAACAAGAGTGCTCACTGAATAAATGCTGCTGATGCAGCAGGGCCTAATTGTGGTTGAAGCATCTCCCATATGTATCACATGCATCTAAGCTCCAGCAGAAGTCTTGCCTGCAAAAAGGATAGTGGTGACGCTTTCAGAAGGTGCGTTTAACCTCCTGGTGGCTCAGCAGCTCTGTGGCATCACTGATCCTTACGCCACATTATTGACATACACACTCAGGCGGATGCAATGGTTGTTGAGCGAAGAAGCTGGTACTTTGTTTATGCTGTTGCCTTGTTGAGGATGAACGACCCCCGGGCCCTTGTAGCGCTCCAGCTGACGTCATCCATGCTGCGTCCACAGAGTCGCTCCTGCTGTGATTACACAATCACCATAACAAACAACATTATTGGGTGCCCATAGAAATAAAGTTGCACTAGTTTAGCACATTTGCTAGCTTCTGTTTCTCCCTAGCGTATAACACAGTAATTAACATACAAATAACTGTTCAAATACAGTGACTTTAAAAGTAGGAACGGATTATCTCGACCACTACATGGAAGTTAAAGCAACCCCTCCTGGCAAGGCATCGCGTTTGCTAACATTAGCGCGTGGCTAACGCTAGCAATACAAACACGCTGGGATTAGCACAGTCTCTTTTTAAAAAAACACAAAACAAACACCTTACCTTGCCACCTAAACACACGCCATTCGGGGGGTATTTAGTCGAATAGAAGCGTTCATGCTGAGCGACAAACACACGGCTTTTGCCTGGCGAACACAAACACTTTGCACTAAGCAAACTTTAAGGGGGCGTTGCTACAGTGGCCGCTTCGGTGACGTCAGCATCTCACATCCAATCAGCTTTTCAGTTTTTCAGACCTTACATACATGTACTGTTCTGGTCAAAAGTATGAACGCACCTTCTTACTGAGGATCATGAGAAACTGTGTCTAAACTTTAGACTGTGGTCTGTTCGTTTTCACTTTTATCTAACCAGAAGGGGAGGCAATTTTTTCCGGCCCACAACATACATTTATTTATTTATATCTAAATCAATCCTCCGTTCTTAGTCGTTTTAAAAGACAAAGTCGCTGATGTATACTTTTACATCGTCGATTCGCTCATTTTACTGTCAATCAAAAGGGGATACCGCCTAAAACAGTTTATCCAATAAACAAGCAGAAATCGAGAGTCCGGGCCAGCCCACTCACTGCCCAATATACTCCCAGAGACCACAGCGTCCAATGGGCGTGACAGAGCTCGGCATTTACCCAATGACCGTCCAGTTCCGCACGGTGGAACAACCCACTCCATGCTTCCTCATCGAAGTCAACAGGCGCTCAATTGACTTCCAATGTAGAAATGGAACATTAAAACGATCGAGTCATTTGGAATTGTAAAATACCACATTCAAACAGTAGAGCAACAAAAAAATAAAATTTAACATATAAAGTATATACTTAGGTTGGATATATATTACACATAATAGGCATTTTTATATAGTGCAATGGTAGGATTTTATTTATTATTTAATTTTAGAAAAGGGATAACATGATCACTGTTCAAAAAAACTGACATTTAGAAAACAATTGGGGGCTAAATGGAACAGTCACGTGACATCGTCCTTCAGCTACAGACCTCGAACAGCGTTTCATTTCCTAAGTTCCGCCAAGGTTTTGGTATGTACCAAAACGCTGTTCCGATTTTCCATAAATACTCCGCGTCCGACTATGTAAATAAAAGAGTAGCTTAATTAAAATGCCGTTGCACTGCGGGGATGAATGAGAAGTAAGTGGTGTCTATTACCTGGGATAAGAAGCTGATTCTGAACAAAAGATGAAAGTATTCTATTGCATATTTTGTCAGTGAAATATACAAAGTACATATTCCACGACTTGTGTGAGACATTTTAGGGGAAGCTGAGCATACCTTGCAGTCTTACAGCAATCACCACTGGCTCTAACATATCATGACAAATAAATGAAGACCACAAAGACAACATGATTGCTCAAAACAAAAATAACAATCGTTTAATATAAACAAAAATAATATACAGCAGATACTGTAATAACTAAATACTCCCTTAAGGCTGAGATAATTGTCTACAGAGTCATTTTAAACCAGCTTGCAATAGCCCAAAGAAAGATTTGGCATATATTGATTAAACAGCAACAACACATTCATGAATACGTTTTTTAGTCATCAAGTAAAACAGCGGCATGTATTGAGTAAGTGGCAAAAAACAAAGTAATATGGAAAGAACAATACATTGATGAGAGGCATGAGTGAAATTGTACTTGAATGAAGAAACTAGCAATACAACCAAGAAGCAATGTAGTACCTAAAAAAACCAAAAGATGGCTAAAGAAAACTGGCAAAAAATAAAGCATATATTTATGGACGACAAGAGAATCTAAATTTTTTCTGCGCCAAACTAGGTATAAGGTAGTACCTATTACCAGCACCTTCTTTAAATAATCAATGAGTAGCCCTATCCTATTATGGATGAACTGACATTCATTCATTCATTTTCTATACCGCTTATCCTCATTAGGGTCACAGGTACGCTGGAGCCCATCCCAGCTGGCTTTGGGCGAGAGGCCGGGTACACCCTGGATTGGTCGCCAGTTAACTGCAGGGGACATATAACTCCACACAGAGATGCCCAATGGAGATTCGAACCCTGAACCTCCTGACTGTGAGGCCAATGTGCTACCAACTCGATCACCGTGCGGCACATGAACTGACATGTTAGGATAAATTAACATGAATCCTGAATTTCAATTTTGTTATATAGCTGCCAAACAAGCCAGGAATCCTGGCTTTAGATACAGCATGCCAAAGCATTTAGTTGGTCTACATTACTATTAGTTACTCCCATTTTGGAAATGTTAAATGTTAAAGCTTACGATTGTCAAATCTTCCAAATGTAAAATTAATATTCTTAATATTCATACATATTTCTTGCTATATGAATAAACGGGAACTAACGCCCCTATTCCTCGACCAATCCCCAAATCTCATTTATTATTTCCAATGTTGCAAATATGAGAACAATGTGAAAGAGCAAAGGCATAAAAAGCGATTGGTGACGAAGCATTTATGTTACATCGTAACAGACAGGAGCACATCTTCACAAAGGCATCATCATATACTCTTGAGCTGCACTGTGTGCAAAGAACTGACTTGAGTACAGCAGTACTGTACTTGGAATTCAATTTAAATACTGACCAGTATCCTTCAATACCACTGACTGCATCGTTACGAATAGGTGTAATAGATTCATTCAAAACCAATCAGGATGGTTGATCATACAGAAGACTGCTGCTGCTTTAACGTCAATACTGTTAGAGGAAAAAAAATCTAGTAGTAACTACTTTTTCTGTGTATCGATTCAAGGGTCAAAACTCTGAAATACTAATTCCTGAAGGAATTTCTATATATGTTGACTACCTTAATGGAAAATAATTCAATTCAACTTGAACCAATTGATGTTACTTCCATGACAAAATAGGCACAAAAAGTGTTCTAAAACTACGTAACATAACATTTTCGCACAAGCAGCGAGGCATTAAAATTCACAGGTAAACTGAAAATGTTTTTTTTAAATTTCACCTTGCTAAAAGTATAACATGAACATCCATCTTTTTGCTACATTTTTTTTACTTACACCTGAAAAACACAATGAAACTATGTAGGAGGTTGAAAATGATCATACTTTTGAGATTAAGTGGACCTTTCTCTGAAGCAGAGCTCGATATGTTGATAGTCCAGTGCATATCATTCTAATCACATCTACAAACGTGTGTCTAGAGGGGGAGTTGGGAGTGATGCAGGTTTGACTTTGTTTATATTACAACTTTACACCGTTAAAACTATATTGGTGTACTGTACTGTACTTCTGTGTCTCTGCAGCTCCTCAAAAACAATAAATCGGTAAAAATAAAGGGTATCTACCATCTTTGATTACAAAAATTATCTCACAGACATTCATCACCCCTTTAAATCACAAAATGTTCTTCTGACAATACATTAGACAGGAGAAACAATCAGTTGCATGACTGGAGCAAGATGGAAAAGGCATGTGCTTTATACTGTAACAGTCCAGTGTTAAATTGCAAACTAGGACGGTCCTTATTCACCGTATGGACCTCTGTACTCCAGTGTGACCTTCACCATGATGCTTCATTTTCACAGAATTGTTTTAGTGGGATAATTTGAAGGCTCAGAGACATCAGTGTCGTTCAGGGAACGTCCGAGACGAAAAGAGTTAAAGAAGTAAGAGACTACCTTTGTCGGTCTAGTTTGACTTTGCATCTTGAAGCACAGAATGTGCTGTGAATAGGAAGCCTATCTCTTGTAGTGACTGGGAGCATCAGCAAACATGTACTCCAGTCTATATGCTTCAGCCAAGAGGAGGCCTACTTCTTCATTACCCCAGTGGATTGTGGGAAGGTTCTGCAGTAGTATAAGAAGGCCCTGAAGAGGAAATGAAAATCAATCTGCAACAATAACACTGATGTGAAAGCCAGCTAGAAAGATAAACCATTCATCCTGTGCAGCATTCAAAGTGTAGGTGGTTAATGGGACTGTAAGCAATGGGCTACGCAGCTGCCGAGTGGGCAGATGTTCCAATGTTCTGGAAGAGTGATATCTCACCCTCTTCCTGCTTTAAGTAAGTAAGGTACATCCAGCGTAACACTTGTGTGGACTAGTTATGTTAGTTGTCAGCTAACGATTGGTATTGTTCAGCTACTCACAATACCCGTTGTTGAATGTATAACCTAACAACACCATGACAGCAAATTTTTGATGGCCCCTCTGAGACTGGTTTTTTGTGTGTGTACGCCATAAGTGACAGCCATGAAAGGCAATTATTTGATCCATCCATCCATTTTCTATGTCGTTTATATTCGGGCTGAATTAAAATTTTATGTAGTGTAATTTGTATTTGTAAAAAAATATAACGATAATGTGTCTAATCTGTTCCCTTAAATCACTAATGGTAACATGTTGGCCGGTGGCGGTGTTCTTATACTTTTTGGATTAAAAAAATGTAATTTGGAGCAAGTTGCAAGAATGTGCTTTTGTGTGTGTGTGTATATATACATACATACATATATATATATACACATATACATACATATACACATATATACATATACACACATACACACACATATACATACACCTATATACACACACACACATATATACACACATATACACATATATGCATATACACACACACATACATATACATACGTACATATACATACGTACATATATATATATATACACACACACACACACGCACGCACATATACATATACACATATATAAATATATACACATATACAGTGAGGGAAAAAACTATTTGAACCCCAGGTGATTTTGTAAGTTTGCCCACTAACTAAAAAATGAGAAGTCTATAATTTCAATGGTAGGTTTATTTGAACACTGAAAGACAACAATGACAAAAAAAATCCAGAAAAATGCAGTTAAAAAAAGTTATAAATTAATTTGCATTTCCATGAAGGAAATAGGTATTTGATCCCGTTGAAAAAAGTGCTTCAATACTTGGTGGCAAAAACTTTTTTGTCAATCACAGAGGTCAGCCGTTTCTTGTAGTTGGCCACAAGGTTTGCACACATCTCAGGGGGGATTTTGGCCCACTCCTCTCCAAGTCATTAATGTTTTGTGGCTGATGTTTGGCAACTCGAACCTTCAGCTTCCTCCACACGTTTTCTATGGGATTAAGGTCTGGAGACTGACTATGCCACTCCATGACCTTAAATTGCTTCTTCTTGAGCCAATCTTTTGTTGCCTTGGCCGTGTGTTTTGGATCATTGTCATCCTGGAATACCCAACCACGACCCATGTTCAATGCCCTGACTGAGGGAAGGAGATTCTCAACCAACACTTGACGGTACATGGCCCCATCCATCCTCCCTTTGATGCGGTGCAATTGTCCTGTCCCCTTGGCAGAAAAACACCCCCAAAGCATAATGTTTCCACCTCCATATTTGACGGTGGGGACGGTGTTTTTGGAGTCATAGGCAGTATTTCTCCTCCTCCAAACACAGCGAGTTGAGTTGATCCCAAAGAGCTCAATTTTGGTCTCATCTGACCACAACACTTTCACCCAGTCTTCCTCTGAATCAGTCAGATGTTCAGTGGCAAACTTCAAACGGGCCTGTGGATGGACTTTCTAGAAAAGGGGGACCTTGCGGGCACAGCAGGATTTCAGTCCCTTACGGCGTAGTGTGTTACC
>QODF01000033.1:1474300-1501378 GCA_024372805.1 Oostethus manadensis | reverse complement strand
TTCCTCATTCATCAACTCTTCAAAGTACTCTTTCCATCTTCCCATGACACTACTGGCACCTGTCAATACCCTTCCATCCTTATCCTTCATCACCCTAACCTGCTGCACGTCCTTCCCATCTCTGTCCCTCTGCCTTGCCAACCTGTATAGATCTTTCTCTCCCTCCTTGCTGTCCAGCCTAGCATACAAGTCATCATAAGCCCCTTGTTTGGCCTTTGCCACCTTTACTTTCACCTTACGCTGCATCTCTCTGTACTCCTGTCTACTCTCTTCAGTCCTCTCAGTGTCCCACTTCTTCTTAGCTAACCTCTTACTCTGTATACACTCCTGCACCTCCTCATTCCACCACCAAGCCTCCTTATCTACTTTCCTTCCAGAAGACACACCAAGTACTCTCCTACCTGTCTCCCTAAACACAGTAGCTGTAGTTGTCCAGTCATCTGGAAGGACTCCTTCGCGGATATCGGATAAAAGTGGCGGAAATGAGTTTCCTTCGTAGGGTGGCTGGACTCACCCTAAGAGATAGGGTGAGGAGCTTGGCCATTCTGGAGGAGCTCAGAGTAGAGCTGCTGCTCCTTCACATCTAGAGGAGCCAGTTGAGGTGGCTCGGGCATCTAGTCCGGATGCCTCCCGGGCGCCTCCCTGGTAAGGTGTTTCGGGCATGCCCAGTTGGGAGAATGCCACCGGAAGACCTAGGACACACTGGAGGTACTATGTCTCACAGCTGGCCTGGGAACGCCTTGGTGTCCTCCCGGGGGACCGGGAAGTCTGGACTTCCCTACTGATGCTGCTGCCCCCGCGACCCGGATAAGCGGAGGAAAATGGAATGGAATATACAATATACACACACACATATATATATATACACACACATATATATATATATATATACACATATATATAAACAAGATCCACAGTCTTTTTAAGTATGGTGACTAAAAAGGCAAGCATACCTGAAAGTCGATCATAGAGAGAATTTCTTTGCGCCATTCAATGAGGAATGCGGCGCAGACGTACAAGTGAAAGTGGGAGAATCCTTCTGCTTCAGCCTGTGAAAAGACAAATGAAGGATGATGAGCCCAAATACGACACACATTTAAATTAAACATACCAAAACAAAACAAAAATCATGAAGCCATTTTTCAGCAGTGTGCATTCTTGGGTAATTTTTCACCCATTCAGGATTCTGTATACTGGTCTGGTGCATACTCCACCTGATAGGTGTCCCAGAGACGGATTGTACAACGCAGTGGCAGCTCCCTCATCAACAGATTGTTCATCCAGCGGAAAGCAAACTGTAGGTACTCTACCTCATACTTTTTGAAATGATTGTGAATGTCCTCTGGAGACAGAAACACATACACACCAATAAATTAAAATTGTGTGTAATTTGACCTTCTGCATGAATTAGCTTGCATATGACAAATGACCAGTGGATTCAACTTTTACTTTGGGATTGTGGACCTGTTTTAAAGTTAATGGATGAACGAAGGACCGGCTTACCATCAATCCGACTGACAAGCTCCTCTAAAGCTTTGACTTTGTTCTGGATTCCCGGCTGAGCAAAGGTGTAATTGTCCTAAAACAAAAGTAGTTTCACAAACCAAGCACACATTAAAAAATAACTCATAAATATGCATGCAGACCTGTATTCCATCTAGCAGCTTGCTCATACACCAGAAACTGTCAGCCTCAATGTTTCTTTGAGTGTCCAGAGGCAGCGCAGCTACCTCAAAGTTCTCCATGTCCTCCACTGAAAGAGCAAACAACAACTAAGTGAACATGTAACACTTGGAAAACTTATTTTAGCTGACAATAGATAGAAGTAATACACATTATTAAAATAGGTAGAAAACCACAAAACTGTAAATCAGTCAGTATACAGTAATTAAGTCTGATTTTCCCCTGGCAACTTACTGACAAACTCAGAGAGGAAGACAACAAAAAAGGGTGTGACTAGATCATTGATTCCCTGGACATAACCACTGGCAGGATGTCGAATAGCCCAGATGAAGAGAATACGTTCAAACACCTGAAGGGAAGAGACGACAATACTACCTGTAAATGGATCCTAAATAAAGCCCACGTCAACATTACAAAAGCATGAATGAATGAATGATTTATGAGCTGACACATATACCGTACTTTAAGCACAAAACATTTTAGTATAAGAAAAAGAAATGCAATATACAAAGTGTTAAATGTGTGTATAAAAAAGCATGTCTGTCACTGTTTGCCTAAAAGAACTACAAAATATAGATTGAAAAGAACCGGAGAAGCTACTTTATTGTCTATTCAGCAGTTACCTCTTGAACTACGGGCTGCTGAAACAATGGAATGAGAGGGTTGGTCCTTGGAATGTCGATGTGAATCTACAGAAAGGAAACAATTAAATCTCCAGAGTTCCTTTTTAGATCATGGTATGGTGTTTTTTTGTCAGTTAATAGTAGTCAACTGTAAAATCACCTGTCGGTATGTGTCTTTGTAGTGCTCATCTGTTCTGGAGTGATAATATTGCACAATGAAGCCGAAGTATTCCTCTCGCTTCCTTTTGAGCACTAAGTCCCTGCGCTCCTTATTGGCCGGCAGGTAACCCTGATAGGGAGCATAGAGGAGAGGTGATGGAGGGGACGAGGAAAGCAACAAGCTACACAGGCTCAATTAGAGCAGATTATGGACTAAAACCTTACAGCAGTGTGTAATGAAACTTACAGAGAGAAGTCTCCATGTGATTGGACGGACTTCCCTTGGTATACCTGACCAGCTGTGCTTCCGAAGCTCCTCTGAAACCCGTTAGAACACACACAATTAGTACCATCACAGCAAATACTAGTCCCTCCCAAATGTATGTATGCGCTGTGTCCTACCAAGGTCAGTGTTGGCACTAGCAAGCAGCTG
Source organism: Oostethus manadensis (assembly GCA_024372805.1). NCBI lineage: Eukaryota > Metazoa > Chordata > Actinopteri > Syngnathiformes > Syngnathidae > Oostethus > Oostethus manadensis. The sequence continues at coordinate 1,498,480 of QODF01000033.1, read as the reverse complement.
CTTGAATTTGTCCAGCCGGTTCTTCTCCCTCACTGTCATGGGAGGGGCTCCTGATGCGTTCTGGTCTGAAATGCGCGCCACCAGTGGGATGATGGGTCGAACTGGGAGAGACTGCTGCTTCTGCAGTGTGGAGCGAACTGTAGAAGGCCGGACGAGCAAATTGTATCGGATACAATGAATTGTATGAGGGGGCATGTGAGATGAGGAACATGTTAAGCATACACAGCTAAACAAACGTAATACATTCCAGTATAACTTACTGTACATCTCAATTAAGAGTCAATCAATACAGTTCGATAGCACTGCAGAACCGTGATATGTATGGAAAATATATTTTTATAATTCATATATAAATATATATTTTTTTACACCTGTGAGATAATTAAGAAAATAAAAATCACATAAGTAAGGCAAATCACCTTCATATTTTGCCTTTAATATTGGCCATTAATATGTTTTGGGTGGTTTAGTGTTTTTACTAGGACTGTCGATCGATTCAAACATTTAATTAATATATATTAATTTAATTTAAATTAATTTAATTAATCACGCTTTTTTCCCCATAGCTGACTTGTAATTAATCAAGATAAAAATAAGTTTTTATCCACACAAGTACTTTTTAAAGTTTTTAATACAACTATCAACATGAGATTGGATAGTATGTTTGCTTTAGGCAAGTTTTTGTTTAACAAACATTTTGATTTTTGTTTTTTTTAAAACAGCTTAACACAAAACAGACCTCAATGTAAAAAAAAAAAAACAATGGTAAAGTAAGGTAAACTGTCCACCACTCACATATCATTCTCTTCAATCAAATAATCTTTCATAATTGACAAAAAATAGAGTGCTGAAGAACAGTCAGTAGTTTACAGAACTAGGACTGTGCCCTTATAAAGTAGTGCAGTCAGGTTATATATACTTCATTTCTCTTTTAAAAAACATCTTATCACACTTTTATTAGTCTGGTCACTTAATCGACGTGGAAGTATGACATTTTCTTCTTTCAACATGCAACATTTATTCTGTCATCTTTGTCCAAAGCAGCAGTTCAAGCACAAAGGCTATTAATAATAATAGTGTTGTACCAGGCGATTTGGACCAAAACTCATATCACAATATATTTATGTTGAATATTGATATACCATACATATTCCCTTTTTTTTTTGAGTTTAGACAAAGTCAAAGTCAAATATGCATGCTAAGTTGTTTCATTAAAACAAAAAAATCTTCTAGAAAAATAGCTTCTGAAATAAAAGTCCATTTTGTTTTTGAAAGAAATATAGAAAAGCCATAATCATCAATCTTCATGAACCAACCTTTAGCTATGCTCAAATTCTCAGCTAATACCAAAAGCACAAAAAACCCCAAACCATATGACCCTAAGGTGCCTTGTTTAAGAAGAAATTTTGAAATGTCAGCAGTAACTCAAAAATACACTAACTCTACAACTAAACTTGATTCTTAGTTTGTTAGTTTAAAATTGGCCATCATTTTATTAAAATAAAATAATTTTAATACTTCATCTCGGCTAGTATTATATCCTTATGAATTTGCCTCCAGCCTCCACCTTTTATACCGCGGTTAGGACAGGACTTGTTTATTTATCGCACATTGTTCTTCCATCACACGTTCTGACACACTGACAGGTAAGTGACCAAGCCCGAATGAGGCTTGAGTGTAATTAGTAGTAATTTAATGAAGATTACGAAACATTTACATAGTAGATTCCGCTTTGTAAAACAGGGCAAGATTCACCCCGGTGACCTCACCAGCTGACGGCTGCACAGACGTCTTGTAAACGCTTTTGGGGCAGGGTGGACGTCTCAGCAGCAACTGCTGCTCAGCTGCTCACGTACATCATGAAAAAGTAGCAAGATTTGTCGCTCGTCACGTTTGTCGCGATATGTCGCCAAGAGAGTTTGAAATGTTGCCAGATTTACCAGTTGCAACACTGGGACTTATTTCATTTTCATGGGGGCTTCTGGTCCGTCAAACAAAAAAAATAGTGACATTAAAGGAAATTTGGTTACCATCATGGGGTAATGATATTCAAACCATTTTATGGACTCAAAATAAGACGCCAGATGTAATACTAACAACCTCAAGTCTCTAATTACCTTTCCTATGAGTCACTTAAGCTGCTCAATGATTAGTTGCACAGAAGGATCTTCAGCACGATACTAGTCTCCTACCTGAAGATGTGCTGAGGTGGACCTCGCTGTTTGACTTGACAACTTTGCCATTGACATGCTCGTGCTCTGTGTCCTCCTCTGTTGAGTCTGACATTCCACTATGTGTGACCCCAGACATGTCTTGCTGCTCAGTAGAAAAAAAGCAACATATCAGTTGAAAATTGCTGTGGGATTTATTGTAGTTCATATAGGATAGTATAGTTCAGCAAGTGCTCTAAATAAAGGCATTCCGTAGGCACTAGGACACAAGCTTCTTCTATAAATTCATTATGAACAATAAGTACTTGGGCATAACATCAAGTAGCTACCTGCTTCTGAGTGAATGCAAAGTGCGGGCCAGAAGGCAGGGAAGAACAGAGGGCGGGGGCACCATGGAAATGGTCATCTTCCTCATCATCATCAATGTCCCAAGCATCATTCGTGCTACGAGCAAACTCATGAAAGCTTGACGTTTTTTTAGACTTGAGATTGTTGACCTTCAGCTTTGTGTCTTTGGGATACCTGCAAGAAAGAAACCATTAGCTTTTGAATTCATAGTTGGTGTGAGTAGAATACAATCAAACAGATGTGAAAAAAGTACAAAAATGTGGAAAAAAGAAAGCGGGAAATGATCTGGCAACACACCAAACCAAGCTGAAGGAAATGAAGGGCATCCATGCGGACGACGACATGATAGCATGCAGTCCACGGCCTGTGAGCACTTACAATCGTCGCAGTCGCGGATCCAGAGGAGGATGCTGTGCTCCATAAACAGGCTGCACACTGAAGAAGACCATATGTGAACTACAGATGCCTACAAATTCATAACTAGTTTTTATTCTGTTCTTGTTTGATGAAGCAAGGCTGAGGGCTCACATCAATTATTATTCAGAGGAAAGTTAACAGGCACTTGTTCAATTCTTTGATTTCTTGTTTGACAGGTACAATGAAACTTAAAAAAAACATAAAAAAGTCCCACCTAAAAGCGATTATATGTGATACATTCACGTAATTTTTATTTGATCATATATTTTAAATTCTGTTTACTTGTACATGTACGCAAACAATAACACTGTCAACCACAATAGCAGAAATTTCACTCGAATTAGGCACATCATTTCAAGTCAGTGCAGTATGTCCCTATTAAGAGAGTTGTTTTGACAGATCTGGTCCACTTTCGCTGTAAGGATGACAAGCTTGCTCATGTCGTTTGCATAAGTCAACTGAAAGTAAAGGTGGAGGCTGAGAACTGGGCTGGCTCATTATCTGACAACACCAGAGTGTGTCAGACTTGTTTTATCAGAAGCAGCTGGAGTAGCTGCTGGTGTCCCCATTGAAACAAACTGTATAGTAGAGTATTATTATTTTGTAACTGAATAATTGATAAAATCGTGTTGCTTTGATTAAATGAGTATTCGATGAGGCTTTAGACGGACCAACAAAATATCCACCAAACACAAACAGGTAGCGGTTTGGTCCACAACATAGAACAGAGCAGAAAAACTGGATCACTGTCAGCCTGATGTGTGTGAATATCTTGTTTTGCCGAAAACAAAAGATAATAGATCTGCTTTCACTGATGACTAAGGAAATAAAAACATATTCACATTTGACAGACTAAAATCGGTGGATATTCACACTTTTAAGTCTAAAACCTATTAAACAAATACCAACATTTTTGTAGATTAATTGGATAATTGATCAATCTTAGACTCATCATGTTACAGCTTTACTGTATGGGCTGTTTACCTATCCAGCATTTGCACATATATCAGTTGTGGTGAAATGCTGTGTGTGTGTGTGTGTGTGTGTGCGTGAGAGAAAGAGACAAAGAAAGCAAAACCCTCTTAGAAGGGATCCTCTCTATGCCTGCACGTGCTGATATTGACACATACAACAGTTTGCTTTTTCAACTAACTGACAACTCTGCATGCATAGAAAAAAGGAGGACTCAGGTCAAGATCAGACTTAATATGCATTCCCTAACATGCTTTCTCATTACAGTCCATCAGACCTCTGCAGCCATGCCAAAGCACCATTCCAGTTTGTTTTAACAAACTGTCAGATTGGAAGCTACTAAAGTATAACAAAATGCACAACTACAAAATTGTGTTCCATAATGTAGCCATGTAAATGAGATTTGTACAAAGTACCTTTCAGAATTATTTACCAGATTTGGTTGAGAGGTGTCTAAATTGCAGCCTGGGGGCCTTTTTTTTACTGACAAAACAGTATAAATAACTGTTAAACTTATTAATTTGATATATTGCTGTACACACAGAAGGGTTAAAGTACACATACAGAAGGTACATGTTTTGTTATAGTACTCATGGAATCTGAAAGGAAATGCAGAAGGTCATCCTGTTGGCCACTTATATCACTAAACGGGGACACATAGTCGTTGGGATTTCAACTGACATTCACTACGTAGCCACTGTTAGGAGGCCAAGTGCTAGTCGGCTAATGCTAATTAGCCGAAGTATTCCGGCCAGCACACGGAGCATATGGCGGGGCTACGCGAGAGTACGCAGATGCTTCTCTGGTTCCGAGCGACAGAACCCGCAGAGGATAGATAGAGGATAGACAGGCGTCCAACACCGAAACCCAGGAGCAATCACGGTTCGCTGTTTACCAGACAAACGCCGACAACAACCATGGCAGCTCGTTTGCTGCCATGGTTGTACTTTCACTTACCCACATAACGAACGTTACATGTCAAGAGAAGGTTCTTGTGTGCACTTTACCAGACTGCTACGAGCTACTACTTTGTTCTTAAAAGGTCTTGTAGATAGCATCAATAGGAGCAGGCAGGAAAAGTCCTACCTTCCGGGAACCTTTGCGGTTCTCCTCCAAAAATTGATCCTGTTTTCAGTGGCCATACTCCGATAAGACAGCCCTCCCTCAGGCCGACACCAAGACCGGCTTCCCGCACAAGACAACCATGAGGAATCCGCTCATACCAATCATTGACCCATTGACTCGGGTCCTGTCGGCTCTCTCTGTCCGCCTTGGCAGGGGTTTACACTGCCGATAGCAACGCAGTTTGGCGTTTAAAAGCAACGACAGGGATAATACGAGGCGATGGAAGCCGCCATCTTGGAGCACACAGAATCCAAGAGTGTGATTGGTGGAAAGCACGCACAGGTGCAGGACAAGTAGTCAATAGGGGAGCGCGAGGGAGGGTCCTGGATGTCGTTATAAACGCGCAGCGCGGAGACGTTAGAAACTTTGTTGTTGTTAGAAACTTTGTAGTTTGCCTGTTTTGGGTCGCTTTCACAGTGTTCGACGGCCTGCTGTGTTGTTTGTATGTGGCTTCAATACACACCAGGTAGGAAACACCATTTTTGACAAATGACAACAAACAAAACCCACAAGCAAAAGTTTGTTGAGCACAACTAGATCCATACGTTTACTGGCACGTTTGAATATAACTGTAAATGTGTTTTAGAGCTAAAACTCAAGGCATAAAAGCCCGGAAGGGAAATGAAAACAGAAGTAAACGTCTTGTGCTAAATATGTGTCACAACCCAATTCGTAAATCAAAACATTTCTTCTGCATTTGGACCTTTTATCTGATGAGCATAGTACTTCTCTTTTTTTGTGAGGAAAACTCACAAGAGGGCAGACTTTCTTCGCTGTCAATGAAACCAGTTGAGCCACCCGCTATTTACTGTAAATACACTATACGGTGCAAGACAATAAAGCAAAACAACAGCCAACACATTTGTTATTCATTTGTGTCAAACTGAAAGTAATTGAAAACAGTAGGACTCCATCCAGTTGAAGACAGGCTTAGACTTTCGTTTGTGTTGTATTCAAATGCTGGCCAAGGGGATGGGACTTTTCATGGTGTGCCTGTGTTTGAATTGCAGGTGCTCAACTATTTGTTTAGGGAAATCACTGCAATTCCACACCTGTCGTCACATATTCCAATAGCCAACGAACTTCAGGCAGTATCCAGGTGAGTGTTGATATTTGGTGACCACTTGCCATTCACTCTGTCTAACGAGCTGCGGTGTTTTCACAAAGGGAAGAGAAGCTCATTCGTGGCTTCTGTGCCACAATCTCACGCAGAATAGCTTCATTCACACATTTTGTGGATGCACCAAATCTTTTTTTTGAAAGATTTTGACGGGGCCTTAAGCTGATGTTGTGACTACTGCTGTGCTATGCTTTGTAGTGGTCACTACAGAGAAAGCAGGAGCTGCCTGTGAGGGGATGCACGGCAGGACACTGCATGGTGAACTCTCTGCAATGGCTAGAATGGCTCCAGGCATAAACATTTTACAAAACATGTATTGACTTTGAACTTGTTCCTGCCACACTGCTACCGTGCTTAATGGGGGAGATTTCCTCCTTTCAGCAGATTCTTTCAAACCTGATCTTATTCAGTAATATTTATATTCCTGTAGGACAATAAGTGTTATTTCACAGCACATGCTCAGTATAGATAAGGCCACCAGTTATATAATATTTTGCTGAATGGACGGCATTGTGGAGTCATGCCCTGACTGCGTAAGCGGCAACAAAACCATAAGCACTTTTTTAAGTGAAGATGAAACTCTTTGCTTTGTGACATGTCATCTGGGATTTCTTCAGCCATTCCAATCCTGCAGCAGAAAGTTGTGGAGAACTTTTGGGGACATTTCTTAAAAGTCTACCCTGGTATCAGAGTTAATTTGATGCTTTAATGACTAGGAAAGTGCTTTTGTCATGTTATGCATTATTGATACACATCATTGTTTGTGTTACAGGAATTAATGCATTGATTTTGTTTGAGAGAATTAATAAAAATTATGAATTTTGTCAAGAAAACTTTCAGTAATTTAATTTAAAAATAATTATTTTTTTTCTCCAGGCATATAGTGATGTATGAAGGCAGTGGGTCATCAATCACTTTTCTCCCACTCTTTTACTTCCGCCAGGCCATGAAGAGTTGCCAGTTCTTTGAGAAAGGTAAGAAAGCAGCTAGAAATAAACTTCTTATTTTGTTGCGGGGCAAATGAGAAATATATGTGATCAGAAAGTGTTCCGTCTTCTCCAACTTATTTCAGTTGCAGTTCATAACACACTTTTCAGACAGAAGAACACCATTCACTTACATATGCTTATTCCTTATTTGTATGTATTGTGAACCCTATAAATAGACATCAATACCATATTAAAAGGGACTGTATGGGACTCATCTAGCATATGTTATCAATAGTGGTTTAAAATAACAGATTGTACAAAAATTGTTTTAAATTATCTTTTCGACCCAATTAAAATAACTGCCAATCATGGCTGTCACTTATGGCTTTTTGCATTCACGTACACGATATAGCGTGTAATTACACACAAAAGCAGTCTCAGAAAGGCTACAATTCATGTTTTTACGGAACGTAGCTAAACTTTGCAAAATCACTATCGTTAGCTGACATCAAACATAACTAGTGCGTGTGTTACCCGGGATGTAATTTACGTGCTCGAAGTAAGAAAAGGCCAGCATATAATAACAAAGCAGTTGAATGTGAATGGGCAACCCGTTCTAAACAGTCCCTTTTAGTAAAGTAGGGGATTTGCATAATTAACACAGTTTGAGACATGTTTTTCCTTTTTTCTTGTGCAGCCAATGGGACCTATTGTTTGAGAAGTTTTATGGTAGCTTAGTGGTAACTAACGATTGATATGAGATTTTTGGGTCCGATGCAGATACCACTACCGGGAGATGAAAAATGCAGATATAATGACTGATAACTGATATATTGGTTGATATATAAAATAAGAACATTGTTTTACAAAGTCACAGCTATCATGGTGTAAAAGAAGGTAACTTGTTTCGCCGCTTGTCGTCTCTGTTGTTAATCTGTTACACCCTTAGCATTATTCTGCCAGCAGTTCTGGCAGCAGTTCTGCCTCCCTTGCTCAATTGGCGGAGACATTGTTGCTTTTAGAAGTCATAATCTTTTCGTAACTCCTCACAATGCACCATAATAAGTACTTGCTCATCTTGTGTCAAATTCACTGACTGGGATTGCTTCACTTTTCATCTGAAGTAGAATATTATGACGTCAAATGGCCACTTTAATGTGAACGCGCACTTAGCACAAAGCTGAAAACCAGACATTTGACAAAGTAAGTTGACAACCACAGTCATGGGACCATTTAAGTNCAGCTTCAGTAGGGAAGTCCAGACTTCCCGGTCCCCAGCGACCTCTTCCAGCTCCATCGGGAGGACACCAAGGCGTTCCCAGGCCAGCTGTGAGACATAGTCCCTCCAGCGTGTCCTAGGTCTTCCCGGGGGCCTTCTCCCGACTGGGCATGCCCGAAACACCTCACCAGGGAGGCGCCCGGGAGGCATCCGGACTAGATGCCCGAGCCACCTCAACTGGCTCCTCTCGATGTGAAGGAGCAGCGGCTCTACTCTGAGCTCCTCCCGGATGGCCGAGCTCCTCACCCTATCTCTTAGGGTGAGTCCAGCCACCCTACGAAGGAAACTCATTTCCGCCGCTTGTATCCGCGATCTCATTCTTTCGGTCATGACCCATAACTCATGACCATAGGTGAGGGTGGGAACGTAGATCGATCGGTAAACAGAGAGCTTTGCCTTCCGGCTCAGCTCTCTCTTCACCACGACGGTCCGGTACAGCGACCGCATTACTGCAGATGCTGCACCGATCCGTCTGTCGATCTCACGCTCCAACCTTCCCTCACTCGTGAACAAGAACCCGAGATACTTGAACTCCTCCACCTGAGGCAAGACCTCACTCCCAACCCGGAGGGTACAGTCCACCCGTTTCCGACTGAGAACCATGGCCTCGGATTTGGAGGTGCTGAGTCTCATCCCAGAAGCTTCACACTCAGCTGCAAACTGCTCCAGTAAACGCTGAAGGTCACAGCCCGATGAGGCCATAAGGACCACATCATCTGCAAATAGCAGAGACGAGATCCTAAGGTCACCAAGCTGGACTCCCTCAACGCCTTGACTACGCCTAGAAATTCAGTCCATGAAGATTATGAACAGAATCGGTGACAATGGGCAGTCTTGGCGGAGGCCAACATTAACCGGAAAAAAGCTCGACTTACTGCTGGCAATGCGAACCAGGCTCCTGCTGTACAGGTCCCCTGTACAAGGAACGAATGGCACGAAGTAGCGGACCCCCACAGGACACCACGAGAGACACGGTCGAATGCCTTTTCCAAGTCTACAAAGCACATGTAGACCGGTTGGGCAAACTCCCACATACCCTCCAGTACCCTTGCGAGGGTGTAGAGCTGGTCCAGTGTTCTGCGACCGGGACGAAAACCACATTGCAACTCCTGTAACCGAGGTTCGACTAACGGTCGTACCCTTCTCTCCAGCACCCTGGAGTAGACTTTCTCAGGGAGGCTGAGGGGTGTGATCCCCGTATAGTTGGAACACACCCTCCGGTCACCCTTTTTAAAAATGGGGACCACCACCCCGGTCTGCCAGTACAGAGGTACTGTTCCTGACTTCCACGCAATGTTGTAGAGGCGTGTCAACCAAGACAGTCCTCCAACATCCAGAGCCTTGAGAAATTCAGGGCAAAACTCGTCCACCCCCGGAGCCTTGCCATTGGGGAGTGTTTTAACTACCCCAAATACCTCAGCCACAGTGATAGAAGTGTCCACGTACGTGTCCTCAGACTCTGCTTCCTCTATGGAAGGCATGTCAGTGGGATTGAGAAGGGCCTCAAAGTATTCCTTCCACCGACCAACTATATCCTCAGTCGAGGTCAGCAAACCCCCTTCCGCACCGTAAACAGTGTGAGCTGGGGGCTGCTTCCTCTTTCTGAGGTGTCGGAAGGTTTGCCAGAACCTCTTTGAGGCAGACCGAAAGTCGTGCTCCATAGCCTCATCGAACTCCTCTCACACACAGGTTTTTTCCTCGACCACCGCTGAAGCCGCATGGCGCTTGGCCTGCCGGTACCTGTCAGCTGCTTCGGGAGTCCCACAAGCCATCCATGCTTTATAGGACTCTTTCTTCAGCTTGATAGTAGCCCTAACCCTCGGTGTCCACCATCGGGTTCGGGTTTTGCCCCCATAACTGGCATCGACCACCTTGGGGCCGCAACTACGACTGGCTGGACATGTTTATGATCGAACATGTTGTTTGTTATGGACAAACTGTGATTCGCACAGAAGTCCAGCAACAACACACCACATGGGTTCAGGTCAGGGAAGATGTTCCTCCCAACCACGCCCCTCCATATCACACTGTCATTGCCCACATGAGCGTTGAAGTGCAGTGCTCTCCAGAAACCCTCTGATAGACTCCAAGAAGGCTGGGTACTCTGAACTGCCGTTCGGCGCGTACACACAAACCACAGTCAGGACCCTTTCCCTAGCCCGAAAGCGTATGGAAATAACCCTTTCGTTCACCGGGTATGAGTCCAGCAAAGAGGCACCAAGCCGGGGGGCTATTAATACGCCCACCCCAGCTCACCGCCTCTCCCCTGCAGCAACTCCAGAGTAGAACAAGGTCCAGCCTCTCTCAAAGAATTTGGTCCCAGAGCCCAAACTGTGGGTTGAGGTGAGTCCGACTATATGTAGTCGGAATGTCTCTGTCTCTTCCACAAGGTCGGGCTCCTTCCCCACCAGAGAAGTGACATTCCATGTCCCAAGAACCAGATTTGGCCGCCAAAGACCAGGTCGCCCGGACACCCAAGTTTAACCACTGCCCAAATCACATGGCACCGGCCCCTTATGCTTGCGTCTGCGGGGGGGCATCCACATTTATCCACATTTATTCATGTGGCCTATCATCACAATCTAATTGAATAGCTCTCTGGAACAAACACTCAGAAACCAGAGAAAAAGTCAGTCGTGTATACTTTCTGCACTCTTACTGGCACTTGCATCGAAAATGGATGAATAGATAAATACTCACTTGCACATATTCAAATCGCTGATTTTTCACTCTGAGGGCGTTCCATTCAAAATAAACTGTAGACTTGCTTCAGGCTGATCTTTTTTTTTTTTAAAGCACACCATCAATGGTGGAGAGGCTTACCTTGTTCATTCCTCTGAAGTTGTTGTCTTGGATAATTCATTGCTGGATTTCAGTTTTATTGCATTGTTTTGCGCCACCATTTGGACAATCAAGGCCTCTTGGAGTAAATAAAGTCAGTCTTCCTGCCTTAATATACTGTAAAGAACGTGGATAATGGAGTCACTTCTAACTGTTGTCCTCTTTAAATCGTTGAATAAATGATCCTGTGTATTTGCTCAGGTTGGGTGTCACTCTGTCCTCCTGCTTTCATTGTCATTCCTTGAATCAGCACATTATAAATGACAGTGGCACGAATTTCAGGAGCCGTAATAACAGTGGGGGGGCCACACTCCCAAGCAGTCACAAGGGGTCAGTGTGGAGTCAGCTCCCAAGACACATTGACAGCGTAGTGAACAAGGACTCTAGAGGTAAAACAGGAGTGCCAACTAATCATTCCTTTCTGTATTGTGCCCTATGCGGGTTCGACCGCCATGATGGTGAGGAGAATCCAGAAACATTCCATTGTAAATATGTCCTCAGCACATTCCTCTATTAGATGGTCCAAAAAAACAGATTTGTAATTTTTCAAGTTCCTCAAAAACAAGTACATTTATGTGTAATAAAAATGTTGATTTAAAACACTGATTGTTGGAAATAACCAGGACGCTGGACAAGACTTAAAGTGTATGTTGTGTGGGAAGCCCACACAATAGTTTAAAGCTAATTTGTTTGTCTGGATGGTTAGTTGAATCATTGATAAGTCCGGGATAAGGATGATTTAGCTCAGGGGTCAACGTGGTGCCCGCCGACACTTGGTAGCCCTCCCCTCGGCCGCATGAGGTGCCTGCAAACCTGCTTTTCATTTGGTTTTTCAGTTAATAATTTGGAAACACTACAGCAAAATGTATTCTGAAATACAAACCATTTTATTTTGAAAATATATATACTGAATAATATATAATAATAATAATTTATTATTATAATCTTTCTTGTTAAGCCTTAGTGAGACTAAGGAAGGAAAAATATTTATTTTATCTTTTATTATTCAGTTATTGTATTAATGACATTATAATTTTCTATTATTTTGTATGTTGATTGTTTAGAGTTGGTAGCAGTGTAAGGGAAAGTCAAAATAAAGAAACATATACCTTCTTTCGGGCCGCACGGTGGCTGAGTGGTTAGCACATTGGCCACACAGTCAGGAGATCTGGAAGACCTGGGTTCAAATCTCCGTTGGGCATCTCTGTGTAGAGTTTGCATGTTCTCCCCGTGCGTGCGTGGGTTTTCTCCGGGTACTCCGGTTTCCTCCCACATTCCAAAAACATGCATGTTAGGTTAATTGGCGACTCTAAATTGTCCATTGGTATGAATGTGAGTGTGACTGTTTGTTTGTCTATATGTGCCCTGCAATTGACTGGCGACCAGTCCAGGGTGTACCCCGCCTCTCGCCCAAAGCCAGTTTGGATAGGCTCCAGCATCCCCGTGACCCTAATGAGGATAAGCGGTATGGAAATGAACCTTCTTTCACAGTGCTCGTCAGGATTTTATTGATATCTACATGTACACGTAGGTCATATTTCTGCAGTATAATGAACAAATAACATGTATCCATTTTATCTAATGTACACACAGTTTCTAACTTTTTTTATACTTAGCTCAATGTTAGTGAATATATTGTACACCATTTTCCGCATAGCACTGCCCACCTCTAAAATGAAGATTTCTTATTGAGGATAAAATGTCTCATGGGCGTTAGGTTTAGGGGAATAATAAATGCATTAATCACGAAATAATTGAAAATGAACTTGATAATTTTGCCGGCTTCTCTATATTGCCATTGTCAAGAACGGCATGAGCCGAGGTTTGGACCCCAAGTGCAGAGACGAGTCGAGTTAGGGATGAACAAAAATGTTTTAATACAGAGTGTGCTCAGCGAGGAAAAGGCACAATGCAACAAAAGGTACAAAAACAGAGTTCAAAACAAATAATTGGCTAAGCCCCACAACAAGGGGAAAAACAGGTCTGGCAAGGGAAAAAAATGCTAAACAGTAACTAAGAAAGCTGCTGATAAAAGCTAAGCAGACAAGAATACTTACAAAAATCCAGGTAGGATGGCGACCAGAAATATTGCACAGTATGAGCCAAAGAGTACTACGCAGGAGTGCACAAGAAGACGTGCACAAGAAGACGAGAAAGTCAGAGGAACAATCTGGCAAAGTTTTTTGCTGCCATGCTTAAAAAGGTGTGTGCTGATGGCTCCGCTCTGCAGGGCAGCAGTGCACTGAAAGACATGGCAGACAGGCAGCAGCAGAGGGACGACACAGAACATGACAGCCATGTGGATGTGTGTCTGTTTCCCTCGTTTCCCACCTCTAAACAGACAGGGAAAGGGTTCACTCTGTTCATTGGTTTCAACACCTTGGCCAGGGGTGCTGTATAAAGGGGAAAAGTCAGGACAATTCCAAGGTTCCTTGACTGCCAGGGTACTCAAAAAATAGCTAATTACTAATAAAATTAGTAATTAATAAAGGTAGGGTCAATGGGATTTTTATCAAAGGACCCAGAATTCCTGGCAACACCACTTCTACTGGCTATACAATATGAAAAAAGAACCCTAAAATCACCTTAATTTAGATTTAAAATTTTTTTTGACTTACTTTTAAGTCATGATATCAGGAAACTTCCAGAGCCACGCCTTCTTGATGGAGACTTTGATGCTATCAAAGATACTAGGTCAAGATACTACTACAGTGTATGCAATGATCGCGGTCGGCTTCAATAGTGCTAGCCACCAGTGATGGGCTTTTCCGATTGGCGTTTTAAGGCGTTTATCGACATCTCGTGATTTTTCACGGACATACTAATCGGTGGCCAATCAATCAGAGTACCCCATTTATTTATCTTTATCTTTTGCTACACAAAAGATCATTTTTTTTTACAACGCATACTGTTTGGAAGAAGCCATGTCAATAGTAAACATCCAGCCATCAATATTTTTAGAGAGAGAACAGAAATGTTTTTGTACAGTTTGAAACTATATATATATATATATATATATATATGTATATATACAGTATACATATAAATAACGATACCATACAGTGGGGGTCTTCAATTAAAATTCGGTAAGGTCTGTTTATGATGATGATTTCTTTCACAGCGAAGGTCTGTACCTTATTTTTGTCTTACACTGCATCAAACAGACTCGTTTAAATGAATATAAAATGCAATGAAACCCTCCACATCACCCAAAACAGCACACTTATCTTGGCACCTAAATTGCATTTAAAAGAAAACATGACTACTTTTCAAATATATAATGGTAATGGTTTAATTTTATTTGAACATGCATATAAATTACATTGGAATACATCACTTAATTCATTTGACAGTTCCACATGTCCAAAAGGAGTAGGAAGAAGCAAAGTGTATTTTATCCTACCCCCATAGGTTTTCCCCTATTTCAATACATTTGTAGACTTCCTGCAGTTAGTACGGTTAAATGCATATGTACGGTAATGTGACAGTGTGTTAAATAGTAGTCAATGTCCTTATTGCAAATAACTTATATTGCAGTCCTGATGGATGATAATCATAATAAATAATAATAGTGATGAATGATATATATAAACAATTGTAACAAAACATTGTTGTAGTACAGACAATGTTCTCACTAGGATGAAAAGTTCCTAGTAGAAGTATAAGGTGATGGTAACAAACATAGCATTGACAGTCAACAGACAGAAAATTGACTTTCCAAGGAATGAAGTAATATGGCCTTGGATGTACACAATATTTCACGAGTCTTCTTCCTTGTATTTTGTAAACACCAACTGTTTGTAATGTTTTTTGAAGTCACTCAGTGTAGAGCATTGTTTTACTTATTTACTTAATTCATTCCATAGTTTGATTCCACATACTGAAGTACTAAAGGTTTTTGTGTTGTTCTTGCATATTTGTGTTTTAAGTTTAGTTTATTCCTTAGATCATATTTCTCTTCTCTTGTTGAGAAAAATTGTATAACATTCTTTGGTAACTGGTTGTTGTTTGCATCATTTTAGCAGTTTGAAGGTTTACCAGATCAGCAAATTTTAATAATTGTGATTTTTGAAACAGTGGATTTGTATGTTCTCTATATGACACATTATGGATTATCCTAATTGATCTTTTTTGCAGCGAGTGAAGTTTACTTTTGTAGTTGTTTCCCCATATCTCCACACAATAAATTAGATATGGTAACACCAGAGAACAATAGAGAGTTTAGAGTGATTTTTGATCCAGTAGTGGAATATATCTTGCTATTTTGTTGTATGTTTTTGATGTGGGGTTTTTAACTCTCTCTATCATCAATTATGATGCCGAAAAATTTGTGTTCATTTCTTTCAATTTCCTCCCTGTCAATTTGTATTTTCTCACAAGTATCCCCTCTGCTATTACCAAATAGCATAATTTTTGTTCTACTTAGATTCAAGGTTAATCTGTTTTTGTTAAACCATCTTTTAGTGTAATCATTTCATCTGAAACTTTTCTTATTAGCTTATGTGTGTTTTCTCCAGAGCAAACGGCAGTGGTATCAACTGCAAACAAATCATTATTAACATTTCCAACTGTGAGGTATAAAGGGTAGTCCGCTTTCTTAGTGCCTTTCCTAATGATACTCTTTAGAATGCCCCAAGTAGCTCTAATGTTGTTTTTATTCGTATCTAGTATTTGTTTATATTTTATGTTTTTTCGGCTTCTTTTGTTTGTTCAGTTATAAATTTCATATATAATGTGTTTTTCTTCTTACAGGCGTTTTGCAGACCGTTTGTCATCCATGGCTGATTCTTCTTGTTAGACATTTCTCTCAATGGACAGTGCTTATCATACAGCTTCAAATAAGTCATTAGAAAGTGTTGATATGCTTCATCCACATTGCTTCCACAGTACACATTCTCTCATCTTTGTTCGTAATAAGGTTTGACTGTTCAAACAAAGGACAACATTTGTAAGTTAAATAAAACCGCAGCAGTTTCTGTGAAAATATATTAAATAACAATTTAATAAGTGTTTCTTTAAAAGAAAAGTTGCAACAATAAATCCTTCCATATGTTCTTGTAATTGTTGTAGCTGACATTGGGATTTGTTACACAATTCCTCTTTTTGTTTAACTTTGAGTAAGGTCGCTGCAGCAGAAACATTCCTTCAAAACTCTCTCGTCAGTGAAAAATGTTATGTTTTGCTCCAGTATCCATACAATCCTTAATGAACACTCATTTGCACGTTGCTGTGCGATAAATGAATGTGTTATGACTCTCCTAGATTTTCATACGGTGCTCTAAGTGACGAATTTTTCCACGCTCTCACATCAGACTTCTGTGGATAGTTCCCCTTGAATGATGTTTTGGCAGGTAATGTCCCATCACATTTGCACTTTTAACCAGCGCTACAGTTTCAGGGCAGATGAGACACAGCGGATTGAATTGGATTCTGGAAGAATGAACATATATTCATCCGTTCATTCACTTTTAAATGTTCGTTTTTTTTCTATGAACTTTTGTTATTTTTGGGCAAGTCAGGGTTCTTTCACTTCTTGTCAAGAAAACAAACTATTTCCTTGGCTCATTTTGAGGGATGTCACCGCGTTTTCTGTCACGTAACCGTAATAACTGAAGCAATTACACCTGCAAACTGCAGCTGCAATTGATGAATCTGAAAGCATTACTTGCTCACAGGGCTGCTCAGCGCCATTACTGGGTCCGTATCCGGACCAAGGTCCACCATTTGGTGATGGTTGCTGTATAGCCTACCTGTGTTTAGTGGTAAAAAAGCCATAATCAGACATAGTGTAAACCTACAGTATATACAGTAGCAGTGGTGATTTTTAACCAAATATTCATTTTTACCTGTGTGACATTATCATGATTATCAATTGTAATGGTAATGGCGAGTGTGTGCCCAGTAGACTGAGTTATGAGTGTGAATGGAGTGAGTGGTATTTGACCATGTGCATTGTGTTTTATGAGATGAGCAGGCTTTAATGACTCTGTCACCAGTAAATGGGTTCTGATTTGTAGCGCAGCTGTCGCCCAGCACCATGATCAACTCTGCCTGGAGAAACAACCACAATTTTTTCAGACTAAACCATGCACAGCGCCGCTAACGTAGATTGCTATTCTGCCACAAATTGTCTCATTAACGTGTGATATTGATACAGAGAGTAATTTCAATTTGAAGTCTAATCAGAGATAAATCACAGCTGTTTGGATGCAGGTGCCAGTCAGGCCCTACATTTTACATCCAATCAATGTACCTATTCCTTTGAGACCCCCGTTTTTCTATTATTTTATATACGTAATGTGGCTTTGGTCCCATTCATGTGAATGCCAGGCAGATGGAGTTGGAGTGTTATTCATTAACCAACTGTGCAGATGTACCAGTGAGATTCTGGCAGGGGCACTCGAATGGTGCATGGAGGGACTTTTTAGTCACACTATCATCTTTATCCAGCAATAAACAGCACTTCTAGCTTAAGAAATCCAGGCAGCCTTGGGGCAGCAACTGAAAATCACTGTGCAGATCCACATGTTTTTTTGACACAGTATCACATCTACAGTATCTTGTCTATCAAGCGACGTGTTGTTTGTGCAGTTCGAGTTTTTAACCAGCAGATGTCACTGATGGCAGAGGTTTCATTTTTGTTGCAATTGCAGGTTTTGCGCCCCTCCTTCACTTCACCAACTTCAACACATAAAAAGTGCATACAAATCTTTTTGGCATTTGTATTATTTGTAGTAGTGGTTGTCAGTCTGCACCTATTCGTACCTTCTCCTAGTCGTTGTTTGTGATTTTGTGTCTACGCCTCTTTCCCTATTTCTAGTCATTAGCCTCATCAGCCCTTCCACTCATGTGTGCTGCACCTTGTTGACTTTAGCCTCATTAGAGAGCCAAATGAATATGACAAGTTGTGACATTAGGCTACAGCTGGAACGAATGTGCCAGCCCCTCACTCTGCAGCATGTCCAATTTTTCTCTCCTGGCTTCCCACTCACACATTCATTTGTTGCTTACTTATTTTACGGCTAAGGGTATGTCGGTGTTGATTTGTTCGTGGCAATATTGGAAATGTAGATGGGTATGTGTTTTGAATTGGATTGCACGCTTTGATGCAGTGATAGATTGTAAACTGTGATTTTATTTAATCCTTCATTAGGATTCATCAGCAAGATTGAATCAGAGAAAGGTCACTGTGCAGATACACCCCCACCTCTCCTTTTTGCTTCATCTCCCCTTATGCACCCTTGTTTACCCCAGCCCCGCCCTTCCACTTGGTACAGCAAAGTGGACTGCATGATTCTCAAACATCATTCTCCCTCATGCGCTCCTGAGCGTGCTCTTCTCTTGGTGGCCCTTGCCTGAAACACATTTGTGATGAAATTGGGGAAAAATGATCATCATAGGCCTGCTAGAGAAACACAAGGTGAAAGTGACTTTAGTGTCCCCCTCAACGCCCACGCATCCCCACCATGAACCTCCACCCGCCTCCTCAGACTCACTGATGCTGGCGCCAGTGGGACGCCTATGCCACAAATCATTTGTATACTCTCATTTCTGCAAGCGGCCCGCAATGTTGCTTACTGCTTAGCGAGCAGATGACTTTCAAAAAGAGGAGAGAATTGGAAGCGATGGGGACACGAGGAACGAGAATGGGGGGGCTGATGAGGGCGAAGATGAGGGGAGGTGTGGCAATTTGCCGGCGTGTGAAGAGTTGGATCTGAAATTGAGAGGGAAAACGTGTGCACCATATGTCAAGTTCTGCAAAAAGAGGCATTCATTGTGCATCTATTCTTCAAGTGTCCTGTCACCATTTTACTTTCACAATAAAAGCATTGTTGATATTTATCGAATCCCATTTACTAAATCTACATTCCAGCAATGATCATTGCAGCCCCTCCAAAAAAAAAAAATCAGCACAGCATATTGTAGCTACTGTTTGGTCATCTTTGTCTCCCTCACATGTACACACACACACCCTTCCCCCACCCCTGCCCAGTGTGAGACATCATGATTCTTCTGGTACACTGAATTCATTCTCCATGCAGGCTGAGCATTGGTCCATGCAGGTGAACATGTGACATTTTATGAAAAGATTGTTATTTCCCCCCCACACACACACACCTGAAGCACCAGGTTCATAAAATAACCACAATTACCTATCAAGACATACATACATACCACATGCCCCCCCCCATGCACACAGAGATTATGCGCATACATATGTACGTATACATACATACAAACATCTTTCTGCATTCAAATGCTCTTTTATCCCACTACCTCCCCACCACACACGCACACAGACAGGTTGAAGTCGAGTAAATATAGTGCAGAGACACTTTGGCACAGTGACCTGCAGAGGAACCCACACACTTTGCTTGCTAGTTCCACAGGGCTTTGTGTTTTCAGGAAATCCATGAAGTATTCATGGCCCAGTCACAGGGATCTGTAAGGCAGGATATTAGAAACCGCACCGCAGTGCAAGTGCACGGCAAGCAGCTCATTGGGACACTGTTAGTGGTAAACAAGTCACTCTGGATTTGTTTTATGTTTGTGGACCCTACATACTTTAAACTATCTTACCCACATTCCTTTTACTCTATTTTATTGTGTTGCTGTTGTTTTTTTTTTTTAGGGTCGGGTTACATGCTGAGGGTGCTCCTCGTCATGCCTGACTGCATGCTTTGAGAAATAAGTCCTTTGTGCGTCATTATCTTAATGTCGTCTGCGAGTTGACTGTCTTGAGCACACACCGACATTCTCTTGCACACACTCACACACAATGCTCGGTATGACCCACATTTATTAGGGCCTCCAGGGGTGGAGTACCCCCATCAGGGTGTATCATGGCTGGGCTTTCATTGTAAACTTTGCAACCCCTGAACTGTGGATCTTCCATCATTTACAGGTTAGCACAGTTATCAATACCACTATGTTCAACTTTAATAGCCCTGGTTTTGATGGTTCTTACTACTGATGAGATTATGGGATTATTATAACCCATTGTGAAAATATCAAAACCAAACTAGAAATTTTTACACACAAGTAAAACCTGCTGAGTTTCAGTCAAAAATAGTAAATTGTATAAATAACAATAAATAATTAAACATAAAAAAACCTTAATGGGTAACACTTACCATTATCCAATATTTACAATGCTGAAACAAACAATTGGTATTAAGTTGAACTGCATTCAGTCAAGCAACTCTCTGACAAAACCAGTAAGTGTTTTTCCAAAATGAGAGATCATACCAATCAGTAATATTAAATGAGGTTCATGGCAGGTGAGGCACAGACTTCTTCGTATTTTTGTTTTTTTTATGTGAATACAAGTTGCTCATTAAGAGGATAACAAGAAAAGGAAGGTAATAATTCACTTGGTTAAAAATATTTTCCAATACTTTTTTGTGCCATTTATTTCATTGATGTATTAACTAAACATATTTGTAGTCTTATCTCTCAGAACATGTACCCTTCAGGGAATTTCAAATACTTTTTTGAAAAAGTCTGATCATCTCCTTGGGAGTTTGGGTATATACAGCAAGCCTCCATCTTGGCAGTCAAATTAATGAATTCATTCAGATGAGATATCTGGCTTGCTGCTCTTCAACTGGTGCTGCTTCTGTCAAACACAAAACAAAATATATGCTGTCTATATGATTCCACTAAATGGAAGGATGGCAGTTACAAGCACCTTCCAGCTCATGCATGCCCTAACTTTTCAGGATGAGGCAAGAACTGCAAGCGTCTCTGCGTATGACTTTCTGTGTTTCGTCCGCTTAGCAGGAATATTGGTGTCACACTTGCATTAAAGACATTACGCCGGCTCTAGAAAGTCAAGTTGTATAATAAATGTGTCTGCAACATTATATTACTGGCGACATGCTGACAAACAGAAACTGGCAGGCGCCATGATCCAACTCAGACGGTAGGGACGGCTTCCTCACTAAGCCAAGGCCCGCTCTGCAGCCTCATATTTCTTCCCCGTATTTCATTGGGAAATGTGAAAATTCTGCCTTTTTTACCTAATGATAGGAATCATGCAGAAAATACATTTATAATACAGTTCATGGACAAATATTAATATTTTTAATGTTATTGTTATTATTTAATTTTATGTTATCATTATTTGAGGTTCTGCCTGACCGTCACTGATGCCAATATATACAGGTATGTACAATGGTACAATGTCAACAGATAAGGCTAGCCCTGACTGGACACCATTGGTTTTGTGGGGTACTGGTCTCGCTAACATTAGTTATGTAAATTGGTTGTTGTATAATATTGTTAAATGTTACAGCCAAGTGTTTATCAAAGACATAAAGAAAATGTACCTTTTCATTCCACCTTTTCAAAGGGCAGCCAGCCAACTGTCTTCTGGGCATCCCATTCATGTCGTTTTTTAAAATTTTAATTTAAATTTAATTTCTGTTTTGTTTCGTGAACCTTTAGCATATCCCTATTGCATTTTTTATGGTATTTGTGTGCTTTTGATTTTGGATCATTTTTGTGTGTGAAGCATTTGGATATTGACACACATTTGTCAGTAGCCTGTAGCCTCTTAACAAACAAACAAACAAAAAACACAAACACACTGCACAGTTGGGTTTTTTTAGTTTTTATTTTGTATCTTGGCAGATGTCTGCATGCTTTGAGTGACGCCTTATGCAATCAATCAAGTCTTGCTGAAAACATCTAACGGTGGCGGAAGACCTTTTCACTGTACGATACAGTACATTCATAAATGCCATAGAGAAATGTCATTTAGTCAGTCAAATACAACATGCACTTTAGGAGACATTTGTATATTTTGAGCTGTAATTTAAAATTGAAAAGATCCATTTACACATGATCTTATGAGTCAGAAAGGACAAGATTGTTCGTACAAATGGTCAAAATGAGTTTCCTCAATGGGGTGCCTGGGCTCTCCCTTAGAAAGCTGGTGGGAAGCACAGTTATCTGGAAGAAACTCAGAGTAGAGTCGCTGCTCCTGTCCATTGAAAGGGGCCAGTTGAGGCTCAGGCATCTGGTCAGCCACCCTGGGAAGGTGTTCAGGTCACGTTCAACCGGTAGGAGGCCTTGGGGAAGACCCAGAATATGTTTAAGAGACTATATCTCTCAACCGGCCTCAATTGGCCTGGGAAGGCCTCGGGATCAGCCGAGACGAGCTCGACTAAGTAGCCGGGGTGAGGGAAGAAGAGGGGCTTCTCTGCTCCTTGGATAAGCAAAAGAAAAAGGATAAATGGAAGTTGGCCATATGTTGTAATTAATGCAGACAACCTAACGGATCTATTTTTATCCTGTTAAAAATATGTGTACCTGTTCATTTATATTAAATATCGAGTCAGTGGTGGCTGAAAGAGTCAAATTGTTTTTTTAAGAGTAAAATGAAAGGCATTTGCAGTAAGTAACTTCCCCTGTTGAGTGAGTGAACAAGTCATGGGTCATGAGTATAGAAGTCGGCCGTGAAAAGCTTGCTGCATGCATACGGACTGCTTACCGAGTAACAGTTTCATTGAGTGACAAGTTAGTGTCACACTTCGATGTGAAGCGCATCCCCCACCAGCACACATTTTAAGAAAACATACAAAGTTGACTTGTTTGTAAACAGAGCAACACTTGTGACAAACTGCAAACTTTTCAACCAATGTGGAGCAAAGGCACTTTGATACAGAGAGCTTTAGTTTGGGCCCTTCTTTTCTCAGGCCAGGTGGGTAAAGTTTTGGGTGGTAACTCATGAACGGGATGGCTTTGAAAGCACCCTGTCTGCTGAGGGAGTGACTTTAGCAGACAGTGTGCTCTTTTGCAGTTGTGCTCTTCAGCCCTCATGAATTATTCTGCAGTGCTGCTTTTTGTTGTTGGCTGTGGTGTCATTCCTGTCTGAGAGAGGCAGTGGAGACAGATGACTCTTTACACTTCAGTCTCCTTTGCACTTCCTTTCATTCAGAGGCACAGGAAGCTGCAGGACGAGAGAGAGAGAGAGAGGGAAGAAGTCATGTCTCCCTGTTTGGCATAATGGTGTGTTTGTGCCCTTGCACTGGTTGGTAGTGAGGAGGGGTAGCCGAGGCATGCAAGCAGCAGAAGTCGTCAGCAAAGCAAAGTTGTTTTCAACAATTTCCTATCTATTAAGTAAAAAAAACAAAGTTGCTTTTGCTGCCAATGCTCATTTACCAAATGAATTGAATTCAAAATGTTGATGTTCACCTATCGTATAAACTGTGACAAAAATAAATCAAGCTCCAGACGTAACAAAACTACAAATGCAGAACTGAACTTTTTTCCGAGGAGCGGATGTGCTGTGGATCCAACGCATATACACTACAGGCAACTTTTGGCATCGTGCCTGGCAAAGTACAAGATGACCTACAGTTGAAATGGGAATTTAAAAAATTAAAGATAATAATGTTATATGTACATGTTCAACTCAGTCAGGCCAACCAATTTGAAGTATTGATTTACTAACCATTTTTTCCAAAAAAGGCAGTTTATACAAAAATTGGGAAAGGCATTAATCTCCTCTTCTGACTTGAATGGGCTCAACACAGCCTTGGCAGAATTTTCCCCCATATATAGACACTGTGTGTGTGTGTGTGTGTGTGTGTGTATGTGTATATATATGTGTGTATATATATATCTGTATATATGTATGTGTGTATGTATATGTATATATATATTATTATTATTATTATTATTATTATTACGGCTACCACGACACGAGCCGGCTCTATTTGTTCATTTCAAATAACCGGCTTTTAGAGCCGATTTGTTCGCAACCGACACATTACTATGGTCCAGAACCCGGACCTACCCATGCAACTGAGACCCACTCAAACAAATTGAATTCCAAATGAAATTCGTGCCTTATAATGTGCTGATTCAAGGAATGACAATGAAAGCAGCAGGACAGAGTGACACCCAACCTGACCAGATACACAGAATCACTTATTCAACGATATACATATATACATATATATATATATA
>QODF01000033.1:1462245-1473408 GCA_024372805.1 Oostethus manadensis | reverse complement strand
ATATATATATATATATATATATATATGACACTGTGTGTGCAGAATATATCAATGCAGAAATGTCAAGATGGTCCTTCCTTCTTCCCTCTGATGCCAGCACAATTACAGCACAACAATCCAATAGAATACTGGTTATTTGTTTCCACGCAAGATCATAGTACTGCAGGACATTTGAGTTCCATCAGAAATATTGTAGCATTGCTAGTGTTTTTTTTCCTGCTTGCAAGATGTTGTGCTTTTTATTACTCAAGCCGCGTCATCATCAAAAAGCCAACTATTACATTCAGTATTTTTTCCATGTTTTGTGGGGTTGCTTCATCAACATACAGAGAAAACATACATTCTTTGAGCTTGTTAGACTGATGTTTCTTGAACTCTGGTGCTATGTCATGGGCATACTGTATAAATGGCATGCTAATTGGAAGTGGACAGTTTTGTCAAAGCCTTTTCATCAACCGCTACATTTTTACACAGATCTATGAGCGGTTGTGAGATTGTCAGTGATAGATCATGTTCCGTAATGAACTAGCACACAAATATTGTGCTAGGGGCTTGGCTTAAACCCTGCAAATGGCACCAGAACTATGGTTGTAACACAATCTATAACATACATAAAAATAAATATCACCTGTGGTGTAATGGTACATGATTCTTCCTTTCATGGGAGAGGGAATGGGTTTAATTCCCGGCCAGAGTTTTGTCAAGGGCATCGTAAAAAGAAAGACCAAGCCATTGCTTGCTAAAAGTAAAAAAAAAACGCAATACAAAACCAAAGCAATTCTTTTTTTTTTTTTTTTTTTACATCCTCAGAGAGTTCTTTGTATGAAACGCTGTTTCCATCACTGAAAGAAAAAAGATCCCAATAGTAAGTCGAAATTATGAGAAAAAAAATACATAATCATTAGATAAGAAAGTCATAGTTAGTACAAAAATTATGAGATAAAAAGTCAAAATAAAGCAATTTGCCCCACAGAGACAATAAAAACTCCTTGAACCTTGAAATTACAAGATAAAAGTCGAAACTATGAGATACAAACTGCACATGCAACCTTCTTCACAGGAGCCTTCATAACATTGACTTGTTTGATTTATTAAATCTCATAATTTTGACTTTATGTCGTAATTTTGACTTTACTTCATCATTATGACTTTCTTGTTTTCCACATATTTTATCCCATAATTATGACTTGGTAATTTTGACTTGTCTCAGAATTATGACTTTTTTTTCCCATAATTATGACATTTTATCTTATAATTTAGACTTTGTACATATCTCCAAATTATTACTTTCATTTCTCTTAATTTCACCTTTTCATCTCATAATTATCACTAACAATTGGGATATTTTTTCTTTCGGTGGTGGAAACGGGACATGAAGTACCATGTTGAACTCATACTTCTAAGACCCTGTAGCACCACCATACTTTACATTGTATCACATGTGTTGTTTCTTTAGTGTTAAAATATTTGGAGAAATGTGAGAGTGGACTCACTTTTGTGACTGTCTAAAAACAAAAGATATACTCACAATCATACTGTACCCAATTTGCATGTAATGTCCAGCACGTTTGGATAGTGTGACAGCAAAAAAATCTGAAATTGGATCATACAATGACAGAACTGCAATCACTCCTTGCAAGTTCTTAATGATAAAAATTAAAATTACTAATATAAATAAAATACACACACAGAACAGTATCAAAAAATTACATCCAGTGGATGCTCATTCAACTGCCGTCACCTTCCACAACAGAAATAATCAGAATAAGACTGGAAAATAATTTACATTGTTAGGTAAATTGCAGTAAAACAGCAGAGTAGTAGTGAACATGACAAAGAAGGGAGGTTATAGATAAATATGATGGGAGAAGTAAACAGCACAAATCAAGAGTGCAGGCCAGCGGCCACCAGGAGAGGGAAGAGGAATTGCCCCCAACCCCATTACTGTATGCATGGCCTTGTGTGAGTACGCCTACAGACATATTACAGGAAGTCATTGATAAATAAATAAAAATGTATGATAAGTCAGTAATATTGATAGAACAGAGTTAGCGATATGTAAAAAGGTCAAGGTGATACTTGAAGTGAATTGTTGAAAAAGTTAATGGCAAGGGAAGAAAAGCTGTTGGACGCCAGTGGTGTGGTGTCTAATGTTTGGTAGCACCTACCTAAGAGAAGGAGTGAGATTTTTACATCTTGCAAGAGTTGGTAGGAGATGGCATCAATGATCTTTCAATGGTCTTTAGTGTCTGTTTTTACCTGTAGTTCCTGTATTTTTCTCTCTTGTAACCTCACATTTTAGTATTGTCATGTTTTTATAATTCAGTGTTTATTTTTGTGCTCTCTGAAAATGATTTACTTTGTTTATATAATTTTAACTACAATGACAGAGGAATTTTATTCTCTGTAGGCCAATACAGCAACATGCATCAGTACCAATCCATTTTGTGTATTTTTGATCCTATTCCTTACTTCATTTTTCTTTATTCAATCAATGTCCCTCACAGAGGCCCTTTTGCCCTTCCTCCCTGAATCCACTTATTCTCCTCTTCCCCCTCGCAATCATCATCTCCCTCTGTGCCCACCCCAACTCTTCCAGCCATCTCTATCTTCTCCATCTTTCTACGCACTTTGCCTCGCATCCTCTGTTATTTCCCATAACTCTGTTTTACGTCCACCCCATCCTTCCCCTCCCCCTCTATTCTCTTCTTCGATTTCCCCGGTGGACTCTTACAGTAAACTGCCTTGTGTAATTTAAATGCAGAGCCTTCTTTCAAATAGATGGCGTGGAGGACAGAGGCATAGGAGCGCAAAGAGAAATGAATCCATTATCATCCATGCTGGAAAGACTCAGCGGCAAACAGACAACTCAACTAATGTTACCTAATGAGTATACAGTATGTGCTTGAATGTTCTGCTGCTTAACATTTAAAGTAAAGGCAATGCAAAGGTAGTTTATGTATGGAACACCATTTGTACACAAGGTAATTCAAACTGCTTTACAGAAAAGAAGGGTTTTTGCTTCATAAAACATAAAATCATTATACAATATCTACATAAAATTCCATACAATTATTCCACAAAAGGACAGAACTAAGAAATAATTCAAAGTGAAGAGTGATTAAAAACACATTCAGTTGTCAAATGCACAGTTGAATAGAAGTGTTTTCAGCCTGGATTTGAATTTAAACAAATCTGAGGATTGTCGCACATCTTCAGGAAGACTGTTGCAGATTTTGGCAAAACTGAAATGCAGTCTCACTGTATTTATCCTGACTCTGGACACCCACTGGATACCACTCCTTGAGCTTCCCAGAGCCCGAGATGGTTCATGTGACTCTAACATGTCAGATGTAGTATGTATTTTGACCTGAAACCATGAAAAGACTTGTACAAAAGCAGAGCTGTTTTAAGGCGACAGAAAGCCAGTGCAGCAGTCTAAGCACTGGGCTAATATGGCCATATTTTCTGATTCTAGTCAGGACTCAAGCAGCAGCATTTAGAATGGACTACAGCTGTTTTACAGCTCGTTACAGTAATCTAACCTGCTGGAGACAAAGACATGGATTAGTCTCTCTAAATCTGTTTTAGAGACTATTCCCTTGATTTTGGCTATGTTTTTTGGTCTGAAAAAGCTACTGGCAGCTCAGGAACAGCTGTTAAAGTTCATGTCTGAATCCAGAGAGAACGTTTTGAGGTGAGTAATAGCACTAATAGACAATGATTTCAGTTTTGTCTGAATTTAGCGGAAGAAAATTATTTTACATCCACACACTGATCTTTTTTATGTAGTGACAAAGTAAATCTGCCGTCAGTGTGGGGAACCACACAGGTCATAGCCATTTGGTCTGAGACACAGTTATCAATTCACACAAAGATAGGACTTGAACCAGTTTAGAACAGTACCAGATATTCCCATCCAGTTTTCTAACCACTGTGATAAGATCACGTGAATAACTGTGTGAAAGGTAGTACTCAGGTCTAGCAGAACTATAGCTGAGACCTTGCTTGGATCTGTGTTCAGACGGCTATCATTTGTCACCTTGATCAGAGCTGTCTCAGTGCTGTGCTGGGGCCTAAAGCCTGATTGGAAGGTATCAAATGCATTGTTATACACAAGAAAGTCAGTAAGTTCTTGGTACAATGTTTTCTAAAGTTCTTCCCAAGAGTGGAAGGTTAGGTATAGGTCAATAGGTGTTCAGTACTGTGGCTTTAGGACTGCTCTTCTTTAGAAGAGGCCTAATTACAACAGTTTTTAGGCCTTATGGAAATGTTCCAGTCTGAAGTGAGTTGCTAACAAGATGAGTGAGTTGTGATAGCAGACTGCTCAGCACAAACCTTACAAATCTAGTGGGTAACTCATCAAGACAGCACGCTGATGGACTCTGACTGTCCATCAACTCAGCTCTAGATATCTAGCTGGCAGCATAGTAGTTATTTGTGTTACAGAAATGACTGCATTTTTTTATACCTTGAATTTTGTCATGAAAGAATATTACAAACTCATTGCACTTATGAAGGAATGAGGCAGCGAAACAGTGAAACTGGAGGGTTTGTTATTCTGATATCTGTAGCAAACAGTGCATGAGAGTTGTTACTACAGTTAGCAATGATTTTGGAAATATAACTCTCCCTTGTTCTGCACAAGGTTTAGTTGGAAACATGTAGTTTTCCTTGGAGCAAGTCAAATCAATTCAAGTCTGGACTTTGACTTGCGGCATTTCCATTCAGCTCTCCTGCATTTTCTTTTTTGTGTCGTGACCATTTCTTCTTTTCTCCATGGTACTTTTTGTCTACATTTAACTATTCTAACATTGACAGCAGCAATAGTATTCAGGAAATGTACAGCACTTGATAGCTGAGCTCAACAGATTTTCAACATTAGAACACATTGCTGTGACCTCCTCTCCAGTCTGACTGCACACATATAAATAGCTCTTACTGGAAAAAGGAAACTGTTTGCAAGTGTGTGTGTGCGTGTGTGCGTGTGTGATTGTTTTTGTGTGTGAATCAATATGCATTTCCATTGATCTTAATTTCTTTATCTTTTCTCTCTATAGGTTTCTGTTTTACATTTGACATAAACTCTGGTCAATTGTAAGCCCTTTTCTTTTTAGCGTAACTAAATGAATTCTGTTATTGCACCACTCAAAGTCATTTAGCTACTGTCTTGTAATTGTTTCACTTTTTAGTTGTCTGTATTGTATTGGTGCAAGATCATTAATTTTCCTTTCTCTATGTGTTTTTGCCCCTCAAGGACTAATTAGTCTAGTTGCAACTGCAGGGCTTATCAAACATACAGTATAGGGTTCACACATTATTTATATTGCCGGGCTCTCAACATTTGCAAAATATGAATTCATCAATGGAACAATGGATTCAAAATGAGCACTGTTTCTACAAAAGTGCAAATTTAGACAACAAATACAACATGTTTAGGCTGTAACCTTGAAGGCTTTCTTGACATTGGATAAGCATCTTTTAGCATAATGTTTTAATGTTTTATTATGTTATCTTTATTTCCTTCCTGACCTTAATGCTATGTAGCGTCCAGGCAAACCGAAACCTGGTGCACGAGAGTAAATCTTAATTTTTACACATCACATTAAATTCTATTCATATTTTTAAAGCCTGAAAGACTGAAAAAGAACCTAATTAATAATTCATTAATTTTTTACTGATCGCCCTGTATGATGGGTAAGCTGCACCCTATCCCAGCTGACTTTGGGAGAGAGGCAATCACAGGGCACATACAGACAAGCAACCATCCATGGTCAATTTGGAGTCTCCAGTGAATATAAGAGGCATTTTTTGGAGGTAGATCACTGGGAGAATATGCTTTCTTCACATACAGACCTCTGAGGT
The DNA here is from genome assembly GCA_024372805.1 of Oostethus manadensis. NCBI lineage: Eukaryota > Metazoa > Chordata > Actinopteri > Syngnathiformes > Syngnathidae > Oostethus > Oostethus manadensis. The sequence goes on along the minus strand of QODF01000033.1, from coordinate 1,467,543 downwards.
GACATTTGAACCCACAACCACCTTCAACACAGTAGTGGTGCAACGATTGATCAAATAATAATAATAATTGTGGAATCTTGCAGAAATTGATATAATGTGAATAAAATGCTGTCATTGCGAGGAGAAGGAACACTTGTGTGGGGAAGCCTTACCCCGCAGACCGCTCATTGGTGGCTGAATCTCATCACAAACACTTACCCGCCCCATCTAAACTAAACATGTCAAAAACATGTGAAAACCTACAACTATTCAACATGTGAAACACTGGAACAAGTTGTACCTGGGTTAGCTTTGTGTGACTCAAACTGTACGAATGTTTACCGCTTGTTAATGTAATTGAGCATTTTGCGATGTCTGCTAATGTTGCGTAAGTCTGACTGAAATAAGGATAAGAGGCACGTTTATTCTTGCACCCATCTCGTCTTAACACACACTTTTGCCTTTGAAATAAGAGCTGTGCACCACATCTTGTCTAATTGTGTAAACAAAATAAGAATGTTGTAAAAAAATCTTACATTAATAACTAGGGGTGTCCTGAGAGAACCAACTCGCAAGACGAAACATGAAATTGGGTCCACAAGACCGAGATGTATTATTGCCAAAATATGAGTATTGGTAAGGGGGTGGGGGGGACCACTGGCCTAAAGCAATTAATGTGTGCTTTCAATAATGTTTTGCACACTGATGACCCTTCCATACTAATGTACTATCATTTATACTGTAGTCCTGATTGGCTTCTGGCTGTCCTGTTGTCGCAGTGCAGCTTTTTTTTGGAATTACATCGGTGACCATGTCTTTACAAATCCTGGACAAACTTTAATGTGAAGTATATGTGCAGAGGCTGAGGCTTAGAAAAGGTAGCCAAGCTATCCCTGTTTTTGAAATACAAATTGTCCAATGATAAATAAATGTACAGATTTTTGCATTTAATTAAAGGACATTTTATTTACGGTCGCACGCACTCTATGAAAAAAAACAAATTCTAATAAATTAAAACGGAAAAATATAACCGACTTTGTAGGGTCCTACTACTTCAGACATCATTGATTCAGTTTAATTAAATTCACAGTTAATCGAGTTCACTTTTGGTTCAGTTCAGGTCTGACCATCTCGTCAGGAATTACCTAAACAACATGGTGGTCTAAAGCCTAGCAATGCGTGTTTTGGTCAATACATGTGACTCCTTTTACATACGCATGGTCAACTGATCCATGCTGATATGGATATGACAAACAGGGTTTGTGTTTGGTTTTCTTTGGTGTATATTTATATTTTTTATCTTGTTTACAGCAGCGTTAAATAAGATCCGATTGGATAAGATACAGTATCATCTAAGAGTGACTCTGGTGAGACATTATTTGGACAATGGTAGTGTTGTTACAATGTGTAACTGGAGGGCTTAACAGTAAGCATTTGTTTTATTTATTTATTTGTTTTATTTTTGTTTTGTTTTAAAAACTGAGTGTATTCATTCTGCATTCAGGCCATTTAAAGGGTTCATCCTGAAAGGGGCTTAACAGTATGTTGGTTAAAATGCCTGCTGATGACATTATTGCATGGACATATTGGACTGACGGTATGGGGTGAAGCCCCTCCCCTCATGTGGTTTGAGTAAGCCAGAGTTCCAGTAAGTATGCAAAAGTGTGTTTGCATATCAATGTGTCTGTGTGTTCCCGAAGTTCCCTGAAAGTGGTACTAGAGAGGGTGCTGTCACTTCGAGGGGCATGATGCACAGACTACAGTAATTTGAAGCTGTAACCATATAAAATTATACTGCATACACATTGAATAAATAGGGGAAACAGTGTTGAATATTTTCCTTGTGTGAAACATGCTCTGATGTCAATTTCAGCCTGTTTGTGCAACGCTATTTTATGCAAAGGCATATTTTAAAGATGATGACAGGAATAATACAAAACAGAAATGAATGTTTCAGCTTGATTTTCAAAGTAGAGTGGAATTTTAAGATATGAAAATAATTTGTTTCAGAGGGGCTTTCGTGTCTTGGAATTTTTGTATTATGAGACAGGATTTACCATATATATAGTGTACTTTGTTCCAGCCAAACAAGAAATGAGAAAATTAATAAAAGCAATTAAGAATAATAACAAATGTCGTCATGAAAAGTGACACTTTACCATTTGGGCTGAGGGAGGTGAGCTTCTTGGAGAAGGAGGAGGAACAAAGTTGTGACAGATGGCAGTAATCCTTCGTAAGTTTACGTATTGTACCTTCATTTAAACGAACACTGTACATTACGTACTAAACTTAACACTATGATTTTTTTATTTTTATTTTTCACAATGGTTGGGAGCTTTTCACTACGTTGAGCAAAGGGACGCCGTGATTGGCCATCTTTAGGGATTTTGGGATGAAGAGGATGATGGAAGGTAACCTAGATGACCGATGGGAGGGCAGCTTTTTCTTTTTCTTTGATGTTACGCCATTTATTATTTTGGTGCATTACAGCTCCAGGGATGGACAGCTTGTATGGCGGTGCAGTACATTCAGAATTCTGGGTGCCACTTTCCATTTTCAATTTTGAATTTTAAATGTTTTTTTGGTTAAATGGGATGGAAGCCCATTATGTATTGTGACTTTTTCGTACAATTAGGTTTTCGTAAGTCGAGGTTCCACTGTACCTAATTGTGTCACGATTCCTTCTCGGCATGGGGTTAACGATCCCGAGGATGCGGAGAGCAGGACGCAAAACAGCTCAGGAAAATCGATGGATCATCTGTGGAGATCCTCAAGAACACCAAATACCTTGGTGTTCTTCTGACAGAGAACCTCACCTGGTCACTAAACACCAGCTCCATCAGTAAAAAACCCCAGCTGCGTCTCTTACTTCCTGAGAAGGCTGAGGAAAGCCCATCTACCTCACCCCATCCTCACGATGTTCTACAGAGGGACCATCGAGATCATCCTGAGCAGCTGCATCACTGTCTGGTTTGGGAACTGCACCGTTTCGGATCGCAAGACCCTACAGAGGATAGTGAGGATGGCCGAGAAAATAATTGGAGTCTCTCTCCCCTCTGTCATGGACATTTACACCACACGCTGCATCCGCAAAGCAAACTGCATTGTGGACGACCCCACACACCCCTCTCACACACTGTTCACACTGCTTCCATCAGGGAAGAGGTTCCGGAGCATTCGGGCCCTCACGACCAGACTGTGCAAACAGTTTTTACCCACAAGTCATCAGGCTTCTCAACACACAAAACTTTAATTGATACATATTATCCTTCACCATTTCATTCCATATTCATGCACATCTCCATCATACTCATTTTTATTATAACTATGTTTACTTTTACATGCTATTTTGCACCTTTTGCTGCTATGTATGCTATGTTTGCACATATTGTACCTTTCACATCCTGTTTACAGTTTCTGTAATACAATCCCAATACATTTTTGGTTTTTGGTCGGTGTTATTACTTTGTGCTCTTTGTTGTTTGTCCTGCACTGTCTTGTCTGTTTTTGCACTGTGTTGTTTCTGCACTGTTTGCACTAGGCTGCACACAATGCACTTTATTTTTTAAGTTAGTCCTTAGTTCTCTGTCGTGTTGTATGTGAATATATGTTGTTTTATGTAGCACCAGGGTTCTGGAGGAACGTTGTGTCATTTCACTATGTACTGCATCAGCTTATATGGTTGAAATGACAAATAAAAGCTTCTTGACTTCTTCTTGAAAAGTATTTTCTTTAATAGTGAACGGCAACAGCAGCAGCAAGCAACAAAACAAACAAGCAACTACACCAAACAGCCTACAACTAGTGAACGTAAATGATCCGACACGCGGCTCAGCACACAGCTGAACTAAATACCCAAGAACAAATTAGGAGCAGGTGCGAAAGAATGAAAAAGTAGAGCTGACGGGAAAGGAACAGAACAGGAAGTACTACCAAAATAAGAGTACAACACAGGAACTGAGGCAAAAAAGGGAACAAAAGCAACACTGTCACGCAGACAAACACATAGATTGTGACACATTGTGCACCAAACCCATTTTGCTGCATCCAAAACATGTACTTTGACCGAAGTCTGACAAAACATACCTGATTCAACATAAACGCCAAATTCCACACACAATGTTGCTAAAAATGAATTGAGGAAGTTTATATACAAATGAGGTGACTTCTGTATTGACACACAATGTGAACGTGAACATGAAGTTTGAACCAGGGTCCGTCCCCCAGCTCTGTGTTGCGTAGTGCTGTGCAGTCTGGCCCAGCAAGGTCTTCTAGAAAGATAGCTCTATCTATTTGTGCCATCAAGTTATATATTTTTATCCATCCATCCATCTATTTTCTTCCGTTTATCCGGGTCGCGGGGGCAGCAGTTTCAGTAGGGAAGTCCAGACTTCCGGCGACCTTTTCCAGCTCCATCGGGAGGACACCAAGGCGTTCCCAGGCCAGCTGTGAGACATAGTCCCTCCAGCGTGTCCTAGGTCTTCCCCGGGGCCTAGTCCCGGCTGGGCATGCCCGAAACACCTCACCAGGGAGGCGCCCGGGAGGCATCCGGACGAGATGCCCGAGCCACCTGAACTGGCTTCTCGATGTGGAGGAGCAGCGGCTCCACTCTGAGCTCCTCCCGGATGGCCGAGCTCCTCACCCTATCTCTTAGGGTGAGTCCAGCCACCCTACAGAGGAAACTCCTTTCCGCCGCTTGTATCCACGATCTTGTTCTTTCGGTCATGATCCATAACTCATGACCATAGGTGAGGGTGGGAACGTAGATCGATCGGAAAACACCTTCCGGCTCAGCTCTCTCTTCACCACGACGGTCCGATACAGCGACCGCATTACTGCCGACGTTGCACCAATCCGTCTGTCAATCTCACGCTCCAACCTTCCCTCACTCGTGAACAAGAACCCGAGATACTTGAACTCCTCCACCTGAGGCAAGACCTCACTCCCAACCCGGAGGGTACAGTCCACCCGTTTCCGACTGAGAACCATGGCCTCGGATTTGGAGGTGCTGAGTCTCATCCCAGAAGCTTCACACTCAGCTGCAAACCGCTCCAGTAAACGCTGAAGGTCACAGCCTGATGAGGCCATAAGGACCACATCGTCTGCAAATAGCAGAGACGAGATCCTAAGGTCACCAAGCTGGACTCCCTCAACACCTTGACTGCGCCTAGAAATTCTGTCCATGAAGATTATGAACAGAATCGGTGACAAAGGGCAGCCTTGGCGGAGGCCAACGTTCACCGGAAACAAGCTCGACTTACTGCTGGCAATGCGAACCAGGCTCCTGCTTCGATTGTACAAGGACCGAATGGCACGTAG
>QODF01000033.1:1443716-1454557 GCA_024372805.1 Oostethus manadensis | reverse complement strand
AGGTCAGGTCCGGCATCGAAATGTGGCGCAACAAAATTCATAATAAACGCAGTCAAATGTCAAGGGAGACTCATTTGGATTATGAAATCTCCCTTGGCAAAGAAATTTTGCTCAGCATTTAAAGGCAGCTTGACTCCCATTCAGCTGTTATGATGCTGGACAAGACAAAAAAAATAAAAAAATGGGGAGAAGGAACTTTTGTGTGGGTAAGTATTTCCCGACTCAGTCGTGGTGGAATATCATTACAAACACTAAACCGCCCCACCCGAACTAAACATGTTGAAATGGCAACAGACACCTGTCTGAAAGTTGGCAGAACCACCTTTTAGCATTTTCTTCCAATAACCCCAGCAAGGTTAGTTTATTTTAGCATGCTAGTGCAGTTGTGTGTGTGTGACTCGGGGTTCATGAGTATATTTTCTCTGCGTTGTGTTTTACTGCTTTAATTGAAGAAGTGGTTGACAATGACCGATGACAACGGGCAGGTTCTGACTGAAATAATATAAAAAGCATGTTTATTTTTCACCTTGCTCGTTTTAGTTGTGAAGGGGACCATCTTAAACACAGAAATTACTTCTAGCCTTCAAAATAAGAGCTCTGTTTGCCCCATATTGTCTGTGTAAACAAAATAAGCGTGTCATAAAAAATATCGTACATATGCAGTTGGAATTGCATTGGTGACTACATCCACCTTAATCACAAACACAGGCGTTAAAGTTTTTTGAAGATTCTGTAGCAATGCGTGCAGAGCCTGAACTTGTAATTACGATTGTGTACCAGAAATATACACATTAGCACTCAATAAGGTCATCAGATCTTACCTTTATGCATTCCCACATAGTGTCAGCATTTGGGAGCTAATATGAAGTGAAAGAATAAGGGTAAAAATACAGTATAGTTTTCTATTTATGGGAGATGGTGCGTTCAAAGACTGTCAAACAGTGCAACAAATCGCCGCTCACATTAAAATAAAAAAACTGGGGAATTTCTGTCTATTATTTTTGAATAAAATAATGGCTCATATTTGTGAGGTTACAGGGAGAAGAGATAAAGAAGGTGGAGGATTTTAGGTACTTAGGATCAACAGTCCAGAGCAATGGAGAGTGTGGAATAGAGGTGAAGAAGCGTGTGCATGCAAGCTGGAATGGGTGGAGAAAAGTGTCGGGTGTGATAGAGGAGTTTCAGCTAAAATGAAAAGAAAGGTGTACAAAACTGTGGTGAGACCAGCAATGTTGTTTGGTTTAGAGACAGTGTCGCTGAGGAATAAACAGGAGGCAGAGCTGGAGGTAGCAGAAATGAAGATGCTGAGGTTCTCTTTGAGTGTGACCAGGATGGACAGGATCAGGAATAAGCACATCAAAGGGACAGCACATGTTAGAGGTTTTGGAGATAAACTTAGAGAGGCCAGACTGAGATGGTTCGGACATGTCCAGAGGCGAGATAGTGAATATGTTGGTAGAAGGATGCTGAGTTTTGAATTGCCAGGCAGGAGGCCTAGAGGAAGACCAAAGAGGAAGTTTATGGATGTAGTGAAAGAGGACATGGAGGTAGTGGGCGCTAGAGAAGAGGATACAGAAGACAGGGTTAGATGGAGGCAATTGATTCGCTGTGCCGGCCCCTGAAGGGATAAGCCGAAAGGAAAAGAAGATTTCCAAAATGTATATCCCTTTACATAAAATTTGATGTAGTTATCGTAGTTGCATGATAAATTTTTTAACACAAAACGATTTACATCCCTACTATTTATATATATATACTTTTTTAAATCTGCAATTAAATGTGAAAAATTATGCGTTAATTATTAAGAAAATGCGATTAATCACGGTTAAATATTTTTAATTGATTGACATCCTTAATTCCAATGCAACATTTATATGCAAAATAAATGAAACAATTACCATATAATTTTGGATCCACCTGAAACTTCCTAGCCTAGGTCTTTCAACATGACAGTATTCTAAACATTCAGGTTCAAGAAGAGTCAAATTAACATCCTGAAGTGGCATAACTAGTCTCTGGATCTTAATCCTAAAGGAGGTATGTGGAGCAAGCTGAAATTATATTTTTTTCCCCCACCATATATAGTACTTTTACTGTCTTTATAGGCATATGTATTTTGAAATTCTGCAAAAAAAGGACATCCTACTGTATATATGAAAAAATTAAACGTTCCAATCACAGTGGTAAGTGGTGGAGCTGAGCTTCTCACTGACTCTTACCGAGCACAGCGATGGAGTGAGTGGCAATAGTGATATTCCATACTAAGAGGATTTTTCCTCTAAGCAACTGGAGGCTAAAAGGCCAGATCAAATCAGGAGATGTATTGATTTGGTCAGGAGGGACACGATCTGGTCTCTTTCTAATCATTGATGAAGCTCTCATGGCTATAGAATTTCTAGTGGAGGAGAAGGACCAATCGAAGAGGGCACAGCCTCATATGAAAATTATCTTTAATCCTTATGAATTATGAATTGAGCCCTTGGTTTTGGGGGAGAAAGTACATTTACATAACACCAGCAGTGTTTTATGTGTGCACCTCACATTCCCCACATTGGATTTTACAACGGAAATAAATAATTTCTCCTCATTTATTTAATTTGTAAACAGCATCAACACAGCATTTTCAAGTATTTTTCAATAAGGTGCTTCAAATTCTAGAGTAGCGTTAAAAGGAGATGCCACAAATCTGCAGGTTTTCATTCCTCCCCCTCCAACTCATCCATATCTTTGCTCTCCCCTGCTTTCTTTCTCGCCCTCTTTCTTATCAACCTTTTCAAAACGTATCTATATTCTCACGCCAGGCTCTAGGGGCATGTTGTCATGTTGCTATGCTGCCTGAATGTCAAGCAGAATGTCAGAGTGATGGCAACGTGAATGTACAATAAAGATGAAGCTTCTCCTGACCACAGTGCCTGGCATCGGACAAAGTAGGAGAGGGAATGCTGCCTCGGTCTTGGCCTCTGCCTCGACTAAAAAACACAAAGTGAACACCCTGTACAGAGACTTGCAGGCACCTGTAATATGCTACAAACTAATTTCATTTTTTTCATCAAATTACAACTTGAGATCATGGGAATGGTGATGAGAGCCATTTTCATTACGCTGACATTATTGCTGATAACCATTATCACCAATCTTACTTATTCCTTTTATTTCATTTTCTATATAAGCCCAGTTATTTGTCCCACGTTTCATTTGAATTAATTGAAAAGTTGCAGTTACCTGCAGCCTTTCCACTTATTACAGTAGTTGAAATGGTCTTCAGAGACACTGGATGAGTGAAACCGCTCAGTCACACTGACCTCTTCTAGGCCTCTGTCATTGGCCAGGGTGTGCTGCAGAGGAGAACAGTGTAGAACTAGTGTACATCTTCAAGCGCAAACTTTGTTGCGCTGCAGGCTGGTTTTTCATTTCACATTTCACAATTTATAGGACCAGTACCACGCATAATAAAGTGTAATGAAGTCCAAAGGGAATACAACTCAACCAGAGGCAGTTTTTTAGACACTGAAGCCTCACTTGATAGCTACTTGCCACATTCTATACATTATCTGTATATGATATACTTATTATATATCAACATAATTACTTTTAATATACTACAATATCAGTACAACAGCATAAATTATTGATATTGTCGCTGTCTGATAAAAAACAAGCATGCAGTGCATGATGTTGATTGATGAATTCTCAGCATACAAAAACAACCAATAAGACTTTTACCAATTGCCTGTAACACATACATTTACTTGAGAAGCATGGTAATTATTGGGTCTACATGAATGAATGAGAAATTATGAACGTCATACCAATAAATAAGAGAAATTATGAACATCATACCTACAAATGTGTTTACTCTGAAAAATACCTTCAATATCGAATAAAATAAAAAAAAAAGAAAAAGCAAATCTCCATTGAGGCAAGATTACTCATACTGTGCTGTATGTGGGTTATCGTGACCAAATCAAGTGTTCCTTTTTTGTGACATGCTTCAAACTTTTTCTGAGCTTACTTGTAAATTAAAGATAGCTTTTCATGTGGGACTCACAGAGGAAGACATTTTGCCAAATTCTCCAAATACTATGCTAACATTCCACGATGAGGAAAAAAGTGTTTAAAAAAGTTTTATTAACCCATGGGGTGAAGCAAGCTATGATTTTGTCAATGAAGTGCTTATGCTGGATCACTAGCCTTTTACCATCGTTGAAGATACCAGCTTGTCTCAGCTAGTAAACCCCATGGAGCCACGGTTTGCACTATCCACTTTCAATTTTTAGAAATGTTTTGTTTTTAGAGATGCAGACTAGTGGAGATAAAGTGGAAGGGGGTTGATTTGAGAAGCTCTGTGGGTTAAACTGAGGAAATGTTGGTTTTAAAGGTGGGGAGGTGGAGTGGGTTATCCTTCGGTAGAGTGATACTGCTTTAAGATGGCTTTTGTTGAATTTGTTGAATATATGGGAAAGACTTACGCAATGAGGGAATGAGAGGTGTTATGTTAGTGGCTTATGTGTGTCACATAATATACAAAATAATAATAAGAAGAATAGATTAGATTTTATATAGGGATTCTTAGTGAAGTAAACTCATTATTCATTCACTCACTAGTCACACACTGTTGGTGTTAATCTACATTTGTAATCACAGCTGCCTTGGGGTAGTTTGATGGAAACGTGGCTACAGCTACAGCTTCTCCAACCACCACCAAACATTCATTCATATTCATACACAAGTGTGGGCAGCACTAGAGGCAAGGTGGGTAAAGTGTCTTGCCCATGGACACAACAGCAGTGACTGGGTGGAGGGTGTAAGGATATAACCGCCAACCTTCCAGTTCCTGGACAACCCACTCCTACCTCCTGAGCCGCTGTCACCCAATACACAAAACACTTTTGTTAAATGCTGCATTTACAGGCAGAGATTTTTTCAGACTTTTTACAACATTGTGGCCTAAAGATCCCCACCTTTGTCCCACAACTACTGCAGCACATAGATTGGATTTGAATGGTGTACTGTCATGCCCTAATTCCTCAAAGCAAAGANTGGCCTAAAGATCCCCACCTTTGTCCCACAACTACTGCAGCACATAGATTGGATTTGAATGGTGTACTGTCATGCCCTAATTCCTCAAAGCAAAGAGGAGAAACCTGCAAAGTGAATTCATGACACCATTTTTCACACTCTTGCTTCTCAGCATTACATGCGCTCACTGTAGGCTTCACAGGTTGTATTAAATTGGAGCAGAATTGGATTGAAAACTGATTCTCCCTCTTATCTCAAGCTAATTATCAACACTTACTTCATGTCATGGAAAAATTTGATTCCCCTCACCCCGGTCTTGCTTTTTCCACCATTTTAGTTTTTTAATGTAGCATCAATGATCTCAATCTCATTTTCTGCTCTGAATTACACTGTAATGAATGTTTGGTTTTGGATTTGCAGACAAGCACACTAGTTAATGGGTTTGTTAGTTTGTTGAGTGGCGTACCACTCACATTATTGCTTTCGGTGCTTCGATTAGCTTGATTTGCTGGGCAAATCCATCAAAGAAAAGATGATGTGCTCACATATATAAGTGCATGCATGTTGGTAATGCAATTATAGAATTTAATAAATTATTACAGTAGCTTGTATAAAAGAGACATGGCACCAAAACCTTAACTCAATGCCAAGATGCAAAGGTTTGCCAATCCCTGCTTTAACAAAATTGGCCGGGGGGGGCAGACTGTATATTGGATACACACACACACACACACACACAATTTATGCTTGTAAATCTAACAGTGCATCAGGAATTATAGCATTTGTCTTATTTTATTCATAAAAGTATCATACAGTCTGCTATATGTTCTTGTGTGCCTTTTTTCAGGAGCACTTTAAACATTAGACCACATCAAATAAAAAAATTGATTTTTGTTTTTACTGAATAAGACACCTGGAATATACATAAATAAAGGATGTGTGATATACAATGTGAATTATGAACGATAAAACATTGACTATTTAGGAGTATGTTGACGTCCCTCCTTTTCTACTTCCCAGTGCATTGGTAGGTTTGTTGTTCTGTTGATAGTTGTTGAGGTAGTTATCTGGATAGCTGCATGTGAAAAGCTATTTAAACCATCAAAAGGTTGTCTCAGATTGACTCTTGGCTACTTGCAAGTCACGTTGCCAGCTTGCATGATAAAAGTTATATCCTGTAACACTTTGGAAGCATCTGGCGGGCCGGATGTGGCCCCTGGGCCGTAGTTTGCCCACCACTGCCTTAAAGGGATAGTTAGGATTTCAGCACAATCGCTCAGGCGTTACTTTCTCTGTTATAGTATCAATGCATGCTCCCGTCCGTACTGTATATGTTTCACACTGTTTACATGCGTTTCTTCATAGGTGCTAATAGGTAGCACAAATTAGGTAGCATAGCTAATTCATACCTGCATTCCACTGTTTCTTTCTCTGCCCTGGGAGTGTAGAAACGTAATGCTGCTCACTAAAGTGTGCACCTCACACACAAAGCTGGGCTCATCTGGCCCACTTTGGTTCCCACATTATTGCCAATACAGCAAAAGCCAAAGTTTCCTCACAGCATACCACTCCAGCTCTCTGGTGTCGCAGTGATCGCCATCCGCCGCAACAGTGGACAGGGGGGAGCACGCATCGATACGATGCCAGAGAAAGTAATGCCTGAGCGATTGTGAGGTATGATTTTTTCAGGGGGCATTTTTGGGAAGTATTTAGTGTCCCAAGAAACTAACCGGAAATACTTTCCCATCACCAAAACCCGACCAGAACTCGGCTCACAAGACTAAATGGGGGGTAAGTCACTGTCGATGCACTACACTGGTGTTTGGAATGTCATACAACTTCATGTAAAAAAAATCCTGAGCTAACCCTAAGAAAACTCCTGATCAAATTTTGACTGATTTAACTGAATACAGAACGGCTAAGTGAAATGCATTGTTAGAGGCATTTTGTCTTTTCTGGGCCGTCAATTAACTAGAAACAAAAAAACAGGATGAAGATTCTACCTCGAGAATACACAAATCTCAAAGATGTCGCTTGTCATTATTCCAATTAAAATACCGTATTTGACTGAAGCGAGAATGTTAAACAAAATAAAGACTTGAGAGACATTTAAATTAGGCATTTTGGAACCATCCTTTGTGGATGAAGAGGGACATCAAATGTGAGATGAGTAAATAAGAGGCTGAAGTCATTTGGTGTTAGTCAGTCAGTGTGTTGTTGCTCAAGGAGGATGCAGTGTTACTGTTACCAGCACACTGTCAGCCACGATGATGGAAGTAGCTTCTTAATGACAGTTATCTACTGAGAAGAAACGATGATGTGGGGTTTGTCATCTCTTTCATCTTTAGATGTCTGTGGGAGGTCCCTAAATGTCGCCTTAATGGTGTCACCGTGGTGATTACCAACCATCTCTTGCTTCTTTGCCAAGCTTCAGGCGTTCACCAGAAATGTCAGATGTATCGCATGTTACGAGTCATCAAATGAGTTGTGGGACAGTGCATAGCTCTGGAGTTCTGTCTTTAAGGTTAGCCATCTGGACCAAGTCACTGTCTGCTTCTGCACAAATGTGACCACCATACACTGCTAAGGTCAAAGGTTATGGCATATTTCAAATCTAGCTCACAGACTTCCATCAGATTTTTTTTAATATTCAATATGTCATATGTAATGTGCACTTCCCCCATGAATTGCATATGAATGCTGAGGGAAATGACAAAAAAGCAATGAATTGGGGACTATTCATTCATTCATTCATTTTCTATGCCGCTTATCCTCATTAGGGTCGCGGGTATGCTGGAGCCTATCCCAGCTGGCTAGTGCTGGCTAATACATCACAGCACATCATATCATTTTCCAGAGAGCATGCATACCATTATAGGTAATGACATCAGGGCAGCCTGATTGGATGTAGTTAGGAAGTGCTAAGATTTTCCAAGAGGCATAATGCCTGACATCATTGCTGCACCATTGCTTATTTATATGACATCACATTTTTAAAAACATTTGGTCACTGTCAACATGCTTGTTAGTATGTATGTATGTATGTAAGTAAGTATTCCGTGTTGAGTTGACCAGCGACGTCCCTTATTACAAGGAGAATGTAAAATAGTATGTGAAATGTGTAGTCAATTGACGACAGCTTGTCACAGCCCTATCGATGCCAGCGTGTGTGATTATCTTCTATTCTACCATCTTTGTTTACACATTTTGCTGTTTTTTATTAAACACAGTAACATTTTGTGTTTAAATCAAATGTTGGGAGCTCATTTTTGTCCCACAGGGAAACTACGATGACTGTCAGGTTTATGGGGTATTTGCTAATTGTCACTTTCTCTGTTTATCACCATTGTAATAATTATGTATTGTCTTCAGAACACTATCTGTGTCTAAATTGTTCAATATTGTGTCCTCCTTCAAAATCGTGATGTTATCACAGGATCAATACCAGTAAGTAGCTCACCGTCTGATCAGTTGAGTAGCCCACGAAAGAATATTTGTCTAAACTCTTTGTATCTATTATAACTTCTCAATTCAGACATGATGTTTATATCTAATAACAAATGAGCACAAATAGCACAAAGATAAGGAGCACACTTGAGTGGTGATGTGATTGTAAATGAAGTACAATTTAAATGTTGCCAGTCAAATAAAGCACAAATGCTCACCTGTTATTTTGTTACTTTATTCTGTTGTGTTATTTTTAACGAAAAAAATTATTAAACATAGTTTTAAGGCAAAAAACGCCAAAACATTTGGGTTGCTAGGCCCTGCCAACAAGGTGTTCCTTGTTTCCAGAAGTTGGCAACCTTACCAGTTTTTTTGTATTCTATTTTATTTAATATTGAGTATATTTTATTGCTGACAAACTAGTGCTGCAGACTTCAGCCCAGTAGTTCACAGTATCCCTCAAATGAGCTAGTTTGCCAACCCACACAGGACTGTACGTTTAGCTTTTTAGCACAGGTACTCCTCCTAAATGAAAGAAAAATTACGAGCACAAAAAAAAATGAGAAAGAATGTGAAATTTTTAAATAACACAATTTTATTGTTAAAACGGTAACACACATGTACACTCATGCATATAATTACAGTGCCATCATAAGACCTACATCAGGTTCCCCAGTTGGGGGGCGCACACCCCATGGTGTACACCAATTACGTAAATAAAAATTAAAAACAGTTAGCTCTAACACTCACATTTACAAGTGCGCCTGAATGCCTCACGTTGCAAGGAGAATGGAGCAGAAAGGAGACAGCGCACGAAGTTGTTTATTGCTCTGTGTGCATAAAAAATGTGTAAGTTTGATGAATATTTTGTGGCTCAGATGAGTGTTTCATTTTCAAGATCTAATTTATTATTATTATTATTAATTTATATTGGTGTTCCAATCCCTGCACAGCGCAGCAGTGAAAACCTGTCACTGTGAGTGGGGATTTCCTTGAACATGAGGTGTTATCATTGTTTGTATGTATTGTTTTTCACATTGGATACTGCTTTATCAAGATTGCTAAACTTTGGTCTTAAAATAATGTGCAGACTTAAACCATAGCAGTCGTGAGTGGATAAAAAATGATGCTGGAATTCAAGCCACACACATCAGACTGGAATAAAAGACATGTAGGATGATTATTTACAGTAATACAGTGGAAATGAGAGGAAATGTAAATATTTACTTTGCAAGTCGGTTTAGGTGTGCTCCGCTAAATTTTCTCCCAATATTCAAGATGAAATCACAAACAAAGACCAAACGTTATCCAAGATTAATTTTATCATCACTATATCTCATTACTGTACCAATTACAACCATGGAATTGCATTTTTACCAACGAATATGTAAATAGAATAGAAGCTCTCTCAGGTTTGGAGAATGCATCATACACCTGCATCAAAATGTTTTTGCTACATTCTATTATTTTGTAGTTTCTACAGTACCAGTAGTGAGATATATATATATATATATATACACATACACACACACACACACACACACATATATATATATATATATACACATACACATACACATATATTTATATATACATACACATACACATATATACGTATATATATATACACATATATACATATACATATATATATGTGTATATGTATATATGTATATATATGAGAGGTATAAATTAATTTGCATTTCCATGAAGGAAATAAGTATTTGTCCCCTATACGTCAGCAAGATCTCTACCTCCCAGGTGGATCTTATACAGGTAACGAGCTGACATTGGCAACCCTCTCAGCTCGTTACCTGTATAAAAGAGACCTGTCCACAGAAGCAATCAATCAATCCAGATGCCAAACTCTGCACCATGGCCAAGACCAAAGAGCTCTCCGAAGGATGTCAGGGACAAGATTGTGGACCTACACAAGGCTGGAATGGGCTACAAGACCATTGCCATTTGGTGACAACAGTTGGTGCAATTATTCACAAATGGAAGAAACATAAATTAACTGCCAATCTCACTCGGTCTGGAGCTCCATGCAAGATCTCACCTCGTGGCGTTTCAGTGATAATGAGAACGGTGAGGAATCAGCCCAGAACCACTCGGGAACTTGTCAATGATCTCAAAGCAGCTGGGACCATAGTCACCACAAAAACAGTAGGTAACACACTACGCCGTAAGGGACTGAAATCCTGCTGTGCCCGCAAGGTCCCCCTTTTCAAGAAAGTCCATCCACAGGCCCGTTTGAAGTTTGCCACTGAACATCTGACTGATTCAGAGGAAGACTGGGTGAAAGCGTTGTGGTCAGATGAGACCAAAATTGAGCTCTTTGGGATCAACTCAACTCGCTGTGTTTGGAGGAGGAG
>QODF01000033.1:1319282-1442187 GCA_024372805.1 Oostethus manadensis | reverse complement strand
CACACACGCCCGCACAACAGCGGCTCCCAAAACCGATCTAGCTCGCAGCTCAGCGTTGTTTTCGGAAGTGACATAGTGGGGGTAAACCAGCAGAGTAAACCAGCGCTTCTTGAGATTGTTTGTAGACACATTAACACATGTTATATAAACAGCTTTTGACAGTGATACTGCGAGCAGCGGCTGCAATAGGGAACATTCATTGTCGTGGTGAGGCCACATGTACATAAAACAGGCAATAACAACCCCTTTACGCTCATTAAGAAGCCAGTTTAAAACAATAACTGAAGGAAAAGCAACTCCCGAGTAATTTACACTTACCATTGTATGTTTTAAACGCGACCATTTGTCATCTTCATGTCTTAAGTCATGGCGCCAGAGTTTTTTTCAGTTTTCACGTTACTATTTAAAAAGGTTGTTGCTTGAAAATGTTCAGAGATAAAGGCATACTCTAAATGAGAAAAATCATCGGTTTGACGCAAAATTTCTGACGGTATTAAATGTACTCATCTAATGTGCATACTATGACGTTCAGTAGGCTAAGAATATGTCAGATTCTCATCTCCACGATACCAGCTCATCAAAATCACTCATCCATTATCATCTTCACTTACAGCGAGATCTTGAACACCACTGCTGCCTTCATCGCTATTATATACGGCCTTTATTACATATATAGATATCTACAGTAAGTGTTAAGTATTTAAGTAGTAGGTATTTATCTACAGTATCTATCTATAACGCTGTGAGTATTATCATTCATCCAAGTCATTGTATTCTCAGGTCATATCTATTAGCAGTGAATATTTTGCTGTGGAGTCTTCTGCGGATACTACGGGGCATGCCGCTATTCCCGTGTTGTTGTGTTTTTATTTGTTTTGACCACCCACCATGATTTAAACGACATAGAAAGGGTTTTTTTTAATGCCATTTTTTTCAGTATATGATATAAGCCCACTCAAATCATTCTATGAAATTTGGTTGTAATAGAAACCCTATATATTTAGTTATGCACGTTTGAAAAAATCAGAAATGTGAATTTGCGCCTACAGGAACTTTAAGGTAATTACTTAATTAACCGCTAGGGGGCGAGGCGATTACGTCATATCTGCTACAAGCCAGAATCGGCCGAGGTCGTCAACATGGAGGCGAGTGATGAAGGAAGCAGTGATCTCCAGGATGTTTTTGTCCAAAGCAAGTCACACTTGGAGGTTCAACCTTATATGTTTGAAGCAGTCGTACACCAGGAACACGAGGATGAAGACGTTTCCAGTGATGATGTTGAGAAGGAAGAAATAGAGAAATGACTGGCAAGTTGCCATCTTTTTTGTTTACATACACATACGCTACATGTACATAACAAACGTATTTATCTGTACAAGCAAAACAAACGCTAACATCTATAAGCTATCTTTACCAGTCCATGTTTTTACCAGCTCCTTTTTTGAAAGCTTGCAGATTTTCTATTCATACCAAGCCATATTCATTTACCAATTTATTTATTTATTCTTTTATTTATTGTTCTTTTTAAGTGTCAGTGTGACAAGCGGTGTGCTCCACATACATTGGGGACAATTTCAATGTGTTGTTCTGACTATTCTCCAGTCATGGCAAAGAAGGAGGAATTTGAGCCAGATGCTCTTAAATGCGTTGGATCAGAAGTATTGTATTGTGGCGAGTACCTTTAGTGCAGCACGATAAACCATTTTTTCCGCAAAATCGAATAAAACCACGTGAAAATAAAGTACCAAGCACAATAAAAGCACGCTGTGATTGTGTGGCCTGTGTGGCATGCATTCGTCTGTGGCAGATCTGACGTCACACGTCGGAAATTGTCAAGCAATTCCGATCACTCCGAGTCGGTCGGACAATACAAGTTCGTCTGCTAGGGTTTCTTATCATTAAAATTGCTTAGTAAAAACACTATAAAGGGCTGTAAAACCAATTTGTAATTGTTTGTTAACATTAAAACTCTCTTAAAATCTACATTAGATGCATTTGGAAAAAATCTTCTTTCTATGCCTTTAAACTCTTGTTAACCATGTACTTTTGCCTTTGCTCATGTCTGATGGGGGACCGGCGAAGGGAGGAAGACAGGAAAGAGCCACACAGGTCATCTCGTACTTTGCTGCGAGTTATTTCTTTTACTAGTGATTTTTCTAAATCAAAATGCTGGCACTTGCAACGTTCTTTGTCCCTATTGTTTTTTTGTTGTCTTATTTTTTGTACCAGCAGCAATCAGTAAATGCAACAGACCACTCATAGAGGGGCGACAGAACTTGCAGGCAATGATTTAAAGGTGAGAGTTGAGAGCGTGCTTACAGTCATGCTTTGAAATAAAGACACGTTATGAATAACGTTGAACGCTAACGAGGAAGAAGCTGGCAAGCACCAGTGAAGATGAAGTAGCTGCAGTGTTTGGCTTAACGTTTATAAAAAATAAAAAAATTAGATAGGTCGGCTCAATGCAACATTTGCTACACAATGATATCATCTAACAGGAGTTGCACAACCAACATCATTAAACAACTCCAGAATCATGGTAATGAATAACAGAGTCCCGGGCTACGTCAGACAACCAGGAAAGCCAAACAATAAACGACGTCTGTCTCATGCTATTGTTTCAAAGGGTCTAAGGATGTCTGCTGATGTTATAGAAGTTCGCTGTAAATAAAGGACAGGATGCAAGTTAATTATTGTACACAGCGCGTCTCTCGTAGCAAAAGTCAAGAGACCTTCTAAAGCCACACAACACAGCCTTCAGCCTTCAAAGTAAGAGTGATGTGCACTACATCCTGTTCAAATGTGGTAATAAAAATAGGTTACAGCCGTGGTTCTCATTTATTTTCTCATTCCCGCACTGGGGGATGGAAATGTTTTTGTGGCCCCACCTGATTTGAAATACTACTGAAAAACTAATAATATCTTTTATCTGTACTGTACAAACTGAAGTCGAGATTAAAATCAGCAAACAAAATAGAGAACAGTGAAGCATACAAGCATATACAAAAGTCCTCCTTGCCTTTCACGCCTTGCCCTGACAGTTCAGACCCAGTTCAGCCTTGCGCACTTACAGGTACCGAACACTTTCCAAAGAATTTGTAAATAACTACATACAATTTTTTGTCAATACATATCAATGGTCTGTTATTTTATTCCAAAAGTAATATACATTCTTTGCATGATTATATTTTGTTTCATTGTGTTCATTGTGTTCGACCATTCTTAGTGTGTGTGTGTGTGTGTGCGTGCGTGTGCGTGCGTGTGTGTGTGTGTGATAACATTCTCCCATGATACACAAATATCTGTATTTAGTTGTTGGTTTTTTTTCACCTCATATTTGGTCCCAAATGCTGATACTATGTGGGAATGCATAAAGGTTTGATGATGTTATTAAGTGATGATGTGCATACTTGTTTGGTGCACACCCAGAAGTTAATTCATGATAGCACATTGCCTGTTAGGACACACATCAAACTGCAACGTCATAATCTTCTCTTCAGGCTGCTACAGTGTACTCGGATGGTGGGTATGTATTTATTTTGTGCTTTTAATTTGATTTTGTTCCTGTCTTAATTTTGTATAATAATTTAGATTGCCATACTATACGACAACCCCACTGGAGGTTTGTGAGAGCACAAGCTGGTCCGTGGGCCCAAAAACCTTGGGGACCACTGCGCAGAATATGTGGGCAAATTAACTAGTATATGTAACATTCTCGTTTGAGATTGCCAAATGAATGAGCCTTGCAGGATATCATAGTATTGTGTAAACTAAGTATTGTCCCAATCCCATTTTCATGATTGGTATCGGCTGCTGATCATCTGTATTTTGAAGATTGGAAAAGATCGGCTTCCGCAACGAGATCGGGTCAATCCGGTTGCCATTAATCAGGGCATTCTTTTTTTTACATTTCTTGCTCCAGAGGCAGAGGGGTTGATGAGGTGAAAGATTTCATTAATGTGCATCTGTACTAGTCCCAGTTTTCCTTTTTTTCTTAGACCTACGCAATTATTGATTTCTGACTAAGCAGTAACTTCCATCCATCCTTCATCTAAATAGCAAAAGGAAGTTGAAGTCTATTCCAGCTTGCTTAGGTGAAAAGATGGATCCATCTTGGACTGATCACCCGTCAGTCGCAGGACTGAAAACCATTCACACTCACATTTACACCTACGGACAATTAAGAGTCTTGAGTGAACCTATACACCATATCGAATTAGACTGTGGGAGGAAGTCTGAGCACACTCGTTCAAATGAGCTGACACCCCCACACACACACGGCTTTGTACTCTTAACATCATCATACCATGTCTTTTTCAGAAACTAATCGTTTTATGTACTGCAAAGCAATGTTTGTTTGGCATGGATTGTTGCTGCCATTGGCTCTTTTTCCTGAATTCAAGTAGATAATTACTGTTCCTACAATTATTTATGAACCAGTCATGGCCAAGTATACGTGTTTCTTTCCCCATGTCCATGAGTAAAACATGACAACTCTCACACACAATGCACATACACAACAAAATCTGCAGCGCTTTGTGAGTCTGCAGCAGTCATATTTGACGGCTGGGCATGCTAATAACTCAACACCCTTGTCAACACAGCCCCTACAGCCTCAACACCTGCCTGCTAAGAAGAACATGAAGGTCACATGGAGGGTGATGTGCACCAGTGTGAGTGTACATACACAATATTTGTCATGTCAGGATTTTCCTATGATTCCAAATTGATTCAGACACAAATGCTCCTCACAAATGTACGTTTTAAGTCCAGAGCTTTTCCTTCTCAACCTGTCACCTTTCATTAGACTAGACATTGCGACTGACCTTGGTCATCCTTTGCAAGGGCTGCTGTGTTTTGTTTGTGTGTGTGCATGTGTGCGTGTGTGTGTGTGTGTGTCATTCAGGGGCTGAGACCGCCTCGCCCTAATGATGTGGCTGTGAAATCAGGCCGGAGCCCAGCGCCGTCTCTCATTATGGCCCTCGAAATTCATTTTCTACATTGGTTCTGCCTGCTCATGCATGCAATGCACGCCGCCTGCCCATGTGCTTTCACTTGTACCTGCTGTTTGTCTACATCTCATACAGAAGCCAGAACGCTTCATCAGACATGGGCACGAGCAGAAGTGCATGGTTAATCACCTGTATATTATTGTTGATCAGTCAAATTAAGCACATGGACTAATGACCGTGTGCTTCTAGAACTGCAAAAAATAACAATTTTGTCTTTCAACAGTCATCCCTGACATTGTACAAGCACAACTTCTTTATATTTGAAAAATGGTGAAAATGTATTAGTTGACTATGTGTATAATAATGTGTAAAAAAGTGATTGCATATTCCTAACTAAATACTGGCCAAAACAACAATTTGTTCAGAAGAAAAATATATGCGCTTGTTCGAACCCGTCAACAGTGGTGAGAGCAAATGGCCCTGTGTGAACGTGTGCCGTAACGCGGTTCTAAAGCATGTTTGGTTACAGCCTCCATCCCTTGTGCGTCATGTCATATATGTCTCCTGTGCTGGCCACAAGATCATATGACAAAGGTGTAGAAATAGTTGTAGGCTGAGGCTCTGTCCTTGTCTAGATGGGGGAGGGGTTGTCAGACATCCGCATCAAGCATCTTCTCTTATGACCTTGACAACCGCAGTGTTCTTCTCGCTAAGTGCAGTATGTAGCCTTTGAACAGCAGAGGCAACTGTTCCCTGCTTTTAATCCTCAGAGGCAAAGCTGTCTGCAGCGTAACAACCACCTTTACTCAACATTTAGCATGCACCAGGACCGTGAGGTCCAGTATACACACAGAATACACTTGGCAAATGTCATAGGTTCTCTCCCTCTGCATGTTATCTGATCCGCTATCACATGCACGCCCCTGTGTTCAAAAGTGCGCTGCGTCTGCCATTGCAGCGAGCAGATGGTATCATAATGACATCATTGCACACAGGGGTTATGTTCTCTGATGCTCAGAGCAGGAGGAAGAAATTAGGAAGAGTGATGAGTGTTTGTCAATTAATCTAAAAGACACAAACATGCACACGCTGCAAACCCGGAGAGCATCAGAGCATTTAGCGCCAGTTTGCCCTACTAAACGCCAACCTGCCTTTTAACAAATGTCACTGCTCCCTGTTAGCTGGACTTGAAATAGGTCTGCCTCTTCTCTCTGTCATGTTCTCCTTCATTTGCAGAGAGAGCCCTGAGCACCTGAGTTTCTTTTTAAGATCATCTCCTTTCTTCCCCTTCCTCCTCTGTTCTTGAGATCTCTCATCTCACTGAGCCGAGAGAAACCTGTCACCACACAACATTAGTATGCTCTTTTCATATGGCTGCCTCTTGTGTCTTTTTTTCCTCTTTTCCTTCCCCCCACTTCCGTTTTCCCATATACATAAAAGTAGTTTATGCCTCTGACAAGAAAATGCCTCTAATCCCGAGGTTTGTTGGATAGTAAACAGACACAATTGGCCACTTATTATTCTGCATAGAATTTTCTTTGTGGGGTGTTTGTGGTATCCGTGGCAACAAAGTAGGGTGCCCATATCCCCCCTGTCCCCGAGCAGATTGGGAGGGGGTTGGAGGATGAAATGAGATGATAAAATAACACTCTGAAATACACAAGGCAACAATAGAACTCCAGGTTAGTAGATGGTGCCTCTTGCAAATGTTTGCAGGTGTGTGTGTGTGTACCACTTTCAAGTACATGGTGATATTTGCACTTCAGAAAGGAATTTCTGATTACTAACTTTGTTTGAATGTGAGTAGATCTAAGATAAAGAAGCACAGGTGTACATTTGTGTCCTAATGCATGCAGATCCACATACTGTATGGATTCAGGTGTCATTATACCCAAAGTGGCTCTCCAGCTGAGTCAGATGGCGTGTGCATACGTGTGTGCGTGTGTGTGTGCATGCGTGTGTGTGGGTGGGTGTCACGGGGAGATAATCGTTGCTCTAAGAAGTCTTTCACACTGGCACCTCTCTTCATTGGTCCAAACAGACCCAGCCACTGTGTAAATGCATGGAAATCAATGAGAGAGCGTCACATTGGTATGACCACTAAGCTGTGCTCAAAATGCCATCAAAGTGAAAGGAAATAGAGACTTTGGTGTAGAGGTAGGACATTTGCACCCAGATTTGATCTTTGTGACTATGGTATGACATGTTTTTGTGCACTGTAAAGAGGAAATTTTGAGAAAACTTCTCACTTTGGTTTTGGCTTGACTGACTTTTCCTTTCCTGTACTGTCACTTTACTGAAACATCCCTCAGATATTTGTTGTCAAGGGTATTGAATTACTGTATATTTCGAAGACTACAACAAATGCAAGTCACCTTCATTTTATTCCATTCAGTTCATTTGCAAGTTCGTTTGGAAGTCAAAGATCTTATAACTGCTGAAGACTGAGAGGTCATAGGGTTCAGAGATGAGGGTCTGTGCGTGCGTGTACACTGACTGTTTGGGTTGTGACCCTGACACACAATCCCCAGTTGAAAGCGTAAGGTATGATATGGTAAATACTGTCGAGTGTCACGTGATTGTGGAGTGTCACAAGTGTTGTTGTGGAATAATGCAATAAAAATAATAAAGACATTGATAATGATATAAATTTGTATTATTTCCAGCCAGAATACCAAACAATATTAATTCAGAATGCACAAAATGTTTCCTCTTTCAAAGACAAGTGAAAGCAGAGATAAAATAATTCCATCTGGATGCCAGATGGAACCTGAATAAACTCCAAAGCTGGTGAACAGAGAGTGTTTTCACTGTTTAATTCACTGTTTAAATGAATGGATCAAATATGAACAAATCACATCACATTTTGTTTTAGGTTTCTTATTCATATCAAGACTGCAATCAGCGAGCACATCACACGCCTTTGAGCGTGAAGTGCGACATTGTGAAATATCAGATGGCAGTGTTGTGTTGACACTCCCAGGTGATTTCTCCAGCTGTGCCTCTTCTCCAGGAACTGCACAGCATTTTACTCTCTGTTTCTACTTGTTCCTCCCTTGTTTGGCTGTCATCCCTTTCTCAATGAAACAGAAATGAATTGGGGTGGAACCATTGCACCAACTGACCAGTTATTTGAAGCTCTCTGTTCATGTCAATTTTAGATATAGGATTGGGTCCAATGTCGATACTGATAATAGGGGCTAAAAAAAAATCACATATCCGATTTATTGGCCAATTCCCAATATATTGGCCGATAATTGATAATTCGGCCTATACACGGAATAAGAGCATTGATATACACAAGGTACATACTGTACATCAGTGGTTCTCAATTATTTTTTGTCATGCCTTCCCTAAAAGACAGAAATGTTTTCACACACCCCCGATTTGAAATTCCTTTAGAAACTGATCTATCTTTTTATTTATCTGTACTGTACCGACTGTGAAACCAGGAAAATGCAACAAAATGGACAGCTGTGAAGCATACAAGCATTCCCAAGAGTGAAATTGCATGTTAACCTGTTGGCAGGTCTGCACTAACATTAAAAGTATTCCCAGCCTCTCACGACCCCCGACATTTCACCGTCTCCCCACAGGGGGTCCCACCCCTCTATTTGAGAAGCATTGCTCTACATGAACATACTTTCTTATAAAAGCCCAAATACAATTCAACACAAAAAAGCAGAGGACTACTAAAATACAGAACTTTAATGGAAAAATAAGAAAAGTAAGGAATTTTAATTTGTATTAATTTAACTTGCGCAATGCAGATTTTGCGTCTAATGTAACACCTGTTGGGTCTTTTGTGAAGTGGCCCTGCAGCTTACTCTACCCCCAAATGTGAAATGAAAATATATACAGTATACAGTATTTAACACATTTTGGTAACTCGCATAGAATTTGATACTATAGTTTACCATTTTAAAATAAAAACAAGTGGCTGCAGGAAGCGATAATATTTGTTGATAATATAGTCTGTATTAATTGTTTTAAACTAATTCATTATTTGTTTATAAGAGGTTTATTTGCAAAAACATACATCAGTGATATTTTCTAGCTATTAAAGTGGCATCTGTGGCCACTGAGTATTTGTAAACTTGTAAACTTCACTTTACTAGATGTAATATACAGTATAATATTACATTACTTGACTTAATGACATTACAACTACTGTAAATACGTCACTTGGAACATTTTCAAAGTAATTTTAGATACTTTATTATTCTCCAAGAGAAATTAGAGAAAGACATTGACTTGTAAGTGTATGAGCCCCTGTTAATCCTGCATGAAAGTATGAAGTGAAGCGGGACACTTTGTAGTAATCATATATTAACGATGGACATTGGAGTACATCATTATTTCACATTAAAACGCTGTATAATGGTCTTATACAGTATTAGATAGTGGTGGTGGCCAGGTACTGCGCAGAGTGCAGCAGGAAGGGAGTCACAGAATTGCTGCGCAGCAAAAAAAGTTAACATATCGGTTACGTATTCACCGGTTGATTAATCAGGGATATGTCATAATCGGCCTGATTAAAATCAGTTGGGCTCTAGTCCATCTACAATAGTTGGGTGAGAACTCATAAAATGTATGTTTTCACGTAGTATTTTGTCTTTTAAATCCAATTAAAATTAACATCCATTACAAAAAACCTAATGATCAGTCAAAGGCACATGTCATACAGTATATGGTACTATTATCAGCACCCTGCAGAGCAGAAATAAACAGAAACTCAAAACAATCCACAAAATTCAGAAAGTTGCAGTAACGCAATGTTTTATTGTGAAGACAAGTGCGCCACTTTTCTGAATAAATACGCTTTCACTGTAATATGGTTCATGAAACAATATAAATAAACACATTTCAGTTTTAAAGGCTTTCTCTGTGCAGATCTGAGGCCTGTTCTCTATTCAAAGCACAATTTCCAACAATTTGACATATAATTAGAGTAATGTTCTCTAAAACTATATTTCTCCCAGGCAATCATGTGGATAAGAGGCACAGTAAAATGTATCTGTCCTTGGTGCCGCCCGATGCCTGATGGCATACAGGCGACCAAAGATGTTTGGTAATTACCATTGTGTTATGCTAACTACTTACACAATACCCAGCCAGTAGGAAGCCGGTGCTAAACAATTACTCAAATTGACTCGTTTGACTACTGTAGGTGCCATTTAACATATTAATAAAGATGTACAAACAGCCCAGCACTTTTTAATGAAGATATATGTGTGGTCTGTGTTAGTGGAATGCCCTGCAATTCTTTTTCTCTTTTTAAAAAAAAATACATAACATAAAACAACACTACACACTTTTAGATAATTGCATAAATAATTGCATATCAATGTCCACATCGGGCTTGGTTGATCAATCTTTCAATATTATTATTGTTAATATTTTTGAGACATATTTGCCACTACATGTTTAGGTTAGGGTTAGTGTTACCCTAGGTGGAGTCTTTTAGCCCACATGCAAAAGTTACATCTGGTGGTCCGGTGCCCTTGTTTTCACCCATGCATGTAGCCCGAACCCCCCACTGATTAAAGCTGTGAAGTTTCCTGCAACACAGTACAGGAATCAATAAGTGAATTACACTCCACTTTTAGCTTCCTCTTGAGCCAGCCGGTCCCAAAACCAGCTGCCCCAGATAATGAGCCTGTGTGGGGGAGTGAGGGTGGAGGACTCGCGGGGGACAAAGAGACTTGAAGGTGCTGTGATAGACTGCTGTGCTACACTATCCTGCTGAGAACGCAAGGCCAAAACACGACTCAAGCGACTAGTTAGAACAATCTGAAATGCTCGCCAAGGTGCTTTTATGTCAGAATTAAATTCAATTTATATAGTACAATTAGTGATCTCAAAGGACTTTCCATATGAAGCACTTTTAGGAGCATGCTCCTTTTAGGTGATGGAGGCAAGTAACTAACTTCAAACAGGAATAAATCTTAAGCACAACCCCAGAGATGGTGTGAGGGAGACAGCGGATAGAGGGATAGAGCCACAATGACGCTGTTTCATTGTAGTTCGTTACAGACTTAACTTTAAAGAGGGGACTGTTAGAGTTGTGTACTCGCTCACTTGAACTCTATTGTAAACTTCTGCAGCAGGTACAATCATCATTACACACACAGGTCCGGCTCACTATTTGTTATATGTCTCCTTTAAACCGTTTCCAATGCAACTGGTGATAAAGGTTCCTACCTCTGCGTTCCACTACTATTATAATCCGATCAGAAATGTGCAGTGCGCTTGAATGCCTCATGAGAAGAAGGAATGTAGGAAGGAGGCATCAACAAAGGGTTTCGTCGATCTGTGTGCATTCTGTGAACACATGAAACACACACATAATAAAAAATAATTTAAAAGATTCCCTGCAGTTTGTTTATAATGTCACACCTCCAAAGGAACCGCTATCCATTCTTCACAGAGACTGAGTCACCTATGTGGATGCATGCTTTGTTTGGGCACTGTTCAAAACCGAGACATGTTTCAGGCAATAAATGTTATAAAAATTAAAGGAAGTGTAATGGTGATAACAGTCTATACACCTTTTCAATATCTTGTGGGGTTAGGGTTAGGGTTCAAAACTTGCGGCCAAATTGTAGATTTGGAGAAAACTCTAATTATATGTTTGGGTATGGATGCAAATAACCGGAGTTTTACATTTCCAAACGTCACTGCCTGTGACCAAGTATACTGTGACGTCACACACGCCACCTGTATTTACATCAGAGACAACATGGATGCCCTCAGAATTGTGTTGGTTGTAGCTTGCTTGTTTCTGCAATTCCAAATGCTTCTTCACGTTGAAAAGCAGAAGCAAAGAAGCAGTTTGAGGTCGGCCTGACACCATGTTTTATGATTTGCGGAAGTGACAGGATGATAGAGGATGATTCAGATTGGATAGAATTTTAGTAACTATTGCCGCCTGCCCTATAATTGTCATGGTTAGATATGTTTATTGTATTCAGCATACAGTATGGATGGTCAGGAAGTGAGCTATAGCGCACCACATTATTGAAATTTGGAATCTAACGGTTGTCCTGTGTTTTTTTTTTTTACCATGACACTATATTTGTTTTCAGTACACCATCACTATACTCTTTTTCTTTCTGCTTATTCCTGCTTATCCCATCAGGGGTCGCCACAGCGAATCATATTCACATGTTTTGATTTGGCACAAGTTTTACGTCTGATGCCCTTCCTGACACAACCCTCTGCATGAGGAACATGATCTAATAGTGGTAATAAAAAAGTGTCATAAAATTAGCTTAGTCATGGGTCGCAGTTGTTTTATTTAAGTTAAGAATGTTCCCGAGGCTGATAAAAACAAGCTGCAGGCTGCAAATGGCCCTGAGGCGCGCTTTGAACACCCTTCATTATGCCCTTTTTGCTCATTACTATAACTATTATTATGAGTTAATAGTTGTAACCCATCAATAATGCATATGTGTCATTCTTGGAAGAGATGCTGAGCCAACTGAAGCACATAGTCAGCACTCCAGGGCCATTCATAAGCTACAATTCTGGTATGGAAAAGTCAAACGCAACAAAATTCCATTCTAGACTTTCTTACAAAAGAATCCGAGGGAGAACGCCAAACGTCACAGTTTATAAAAATGTTTGCTTTTTATTCAAAAAAGGTGTTCTGTGTAGGCAATATAACATTGAAATAATGTAGAAAAGTATGCAACTTACATTATTGTAGGAAACACTTATGAGCAAATGAATTGTCTCATCTGCCTATGTCACAACCAGCAAGCGATGAAGCGTCACGATGTAATGAAAATCAAGTGGTGTCCCAATTCTTAGTGGTTTCTTCCCCTTGGGCCTAGGTTTTAAGGGGTAGGGGGAGGAGTAGGACGAAGGGGAAGGGTAAGGGGTAGAATTGGGATTTAGCCATAATCAGAGAAAATAAGCAATTTAAGACAAAAGACTTGCACGTGCTGATGAGGGGGGAGGACAGGAATGTCGGGGGTACAAAGTGGAGATTCAACCGCAACAGTAAGCCGTGTTATTATTATGTTACTATTGTACCTGTAAAATAAGTCAAGCCTGCAGTAAAAGCCTGCTGTTCTGACAATTCTGGTGTGTGTGTTAGTTGTGACACCTAGTGACCAGTGTTGAATGCTACATTTCATCAATGTCTTTAAATGCCTTCTACTGTATTTGTATTTTTGTTCATTTAGCCACTTTTATGCTTGAAATGTTCAATTTAGGCCAAGAATATGTAAAACATGCATATTTTCTGACTTGTCAGAAAATATGACAAGTCAACAACCAACGAGCGTGAAGGGCCGAGGGACGACTACAGTACGATCTCGTGTCCTCCTATTGCCAGGTAGCCTGAATACACCTAATGGCAGAATGGCTACAGGTGTGCATCGTGCCCCCAGGTGTATCTGAGCACTCTGTTAGCCTTTAGATTGGAAGATAAAATTTAGATTGGAAGTCAAATATCCACCGAGCCATTGATGAAAATCCTGAATCCTGGCTCCTGTCCTCTGGAACACTTCTTACTTGGACCGTGTGGTAGAGCCATGTTGCTTCCTCGGGTTGGCAGTTGACTGGCTGTGTTTGTGCCACGCTCTTAGCAGGGGTGTGATGTCATACCACTGTGCTATGCTCTGATGCCACAATGGTGCATCTGCTGTTTGATACCCCCCATGTCAGGTCTGTATAAACTGGATCATCACCATCAATTATCCCTGAGACTGAAATGTGTTTTTTGGTTGTTTGGGGTATCCAGCCCTTTTGTAAGAAACTCTCATGCCTAATAACAAAGCATGAGCCCAAATTCACAGTTTTGGATAAGACCAGGTTGGATTGTGGTAGAAGATGGATGGATGGGTAAGACCAGGAGGATGAGCAGTTGGTCCATCCCTGAGTGGTATGGGCACACTATAAAAAATTCAGTGTCACTCTGTGAATTTAAAAAATGCAAAAAACAAACAGCAGGCAAACAGGCCCCAAGTAAAGCCAAGACTCCCCATTTGCTTTTGTAATTTACTGGTGTAATTAGGCAGCACTTGTCTCAGTTATTGACTTTGCTTTCAGAGCAGCGGGCAGTGGCAAAAGTAATACTAGATAGCATACGTGTTCTCTTTCTTCCTTTCAGTTTATTTAGCTTGTTTTTTTCTGACTTGAGAGTAAAGAGATATAAAGCCTCGGTGTGGCTGACATTTTACAACATGCAAACTGCTGATGATTTTCTTGTGATGTCTTGAGCAACACATGCACAAAGAGGAGAGGAGGCATTGGTAAATAAATGCAGATGAGCCTGCAGTTAGAGAGCGGTAAACTCTGCACTGTGCTCATTTGTGTCAAGTATTTCTGAACTGCATCAGCCTTGATGTTGTTGTATGTATAAATGATATACTGTATAAAGGTACCGGTACACTGTAGTCTTGAAGGTCAACATGCGGAATGTGATCATACGGTACATTTCTCGCTGGTCAGATTTGACTCCTTCAGCCTCTAGCTACAAAAAATACTACACCATACCTACTACCTACAGTAGTGTTCATGTGCGATCAACTAAAAGTAGGCTTGTAGGTTGTGTTTCTGTCCATTGTGTAATAAACAATCCTTATCACACATACCATTTTCACCGTTACTTTCATTTTCTTTCTGCTCTGCTTTCTCTTTTGTGAATTGGCATGCTGAGTATGTTTGTTCTTGTTATGTGCACACACAAGATTGTGAAGACATGTTAATTTAGTGTGCTTGTATTGTGAGATAATTATGTCTCCTAATAATTCCCTGCCATATATTTATTTGTGCATGTTTGTACAGTATGTACATCTGTGTGTGCGGCTTGGTGTGATTTGTCAATTCCCTGGTATGTACAAAATGTGGGGATTTTAATGTGTAATTACAGCTTCAGAATTTTTCAGTTAAACTTTTTGATTGGGCAAGTTTCCTATCATAGGGTATTTGCAACCCTGTGTTTGTGTATTATTGTAGTAGTTCAGATCTTCATGTTTGAGGGACACAGCACGTCACGCTCTTAGCACAATGATAAATAAATAAATGGAAATCATTCTTTCAAGCAGGATATGTGTTCAGATTTTGAGTGTTTTGCTTCACTGGGCTCTTAAGTGAAGCAGATAACATCACTTTTTTTTGCTAGACAATGCGTTGTAGTTTATGCAGGACAATAATGTTAAGTGAAGCCTATAGACTCAGAAGCTAGATGGTATTAGGCATGGGTACTGAAGTTCTGTAACACTTAAATGACGACATAAATGGTAGTAATCAGACCAGAAAACGATGTAGCTATTGGTACCTCATTTCAGTACTAAATTAATAGTTACTATTAAGTTATTCATTCATTCATTTTCTATACCGCTTATCCTAGTGCCACTGAATTGAGGCAAAAATGAGGTATTGTTATTGCCGAGTTAACTGTTATTACGCTTGATGTTAGTTTTTAACCTGTGTAACCCTCTTCGTCGAGCCGGCCCCACGTTCAACCCTTGGCTCAATCAAAGGCCCAAAGAATTAGAGTCGAGAGCGCCAGCCATCGAGTCCGGACTATCAACTCGACATCCAGCACGACTATTAAGGTTGCTGACACACCCTGAGCTGGACGTAGCTACTGGAGCCCTGCAGCTGTTGGCCATTAGTCAAGCTTATTACCACCTCTGCTGCTGCCAGTAGTTGCTGGATTAATAATAATAATATTAATGATAATGAATTACACTTGTTATGCGCTTTATCAAAGACTCTCAAAGCGCTTACATTGATGACATCATTATTCATTCACACCACACTTGGTGATGGTAAGCCACTATGTAGCCACAGCTGCCCTGGGGCAGAACGACGAAAAGCGAGGCTGCCAGTGTGCGCCATCAAACCCTCCGACCACCACCGACACTCACACACACACCACTTTCATACTAGGCAATGTGGGTGAAGTGCCTTGCCTAAGGGCACAAGAAAAGTTTGTTTCCTCCCACTGTGGCACCTGGTGTTCCTCTGAGGTCTCCCATCCGAGTACTGACCAGGCCCTGCCCTGCTTAGCTTCTGAGATCTGACGGGATCAAGCTTTGACAGGCAGGTTTGGCCATTATTATTATTATTATTATTATTATTATTATTATTATTATTATTATTATTATTATTATTATTATTATTATTATTATTATTATTATTATTATTATTATTATTATTATTATTATTATTATTATTATTATTATTATTATTATTATTATTATTATTCCCCGTTGGTCGTGCCCACAGATAGTCCCGTGTTTGGTCTCCCGTTTTCCGCTATGTAGCTTCTCATCTGCTGCAGGGCTTCCATCCTGGATAAATCTCCTCCGTCTCTCCTCAGCCCAGTTCGGTTCACCTGGTAGTGTCTTTCTGCTACTACGTTTTTTCCCTTTTGTGTCTTTTCCCATGGCGTCTTCCGGATTTTTTGTATCGTCGCTTTCAGTTCTTGTTTGGTCTGTTTCGTGACATTAAAATACTTATCCTGCTGGAGCTACCTTCGCCTCTGCATCCTCGGGGTCCATCCACTAATTGTTAGTAACTTAAATGTGACAGAATTAAATGTGACAGCCGCCTATTGGGCCATGGTGGTTGGGGAGAGTGGGCCTGAGCTCCTCTCCAGTTTACCACTTTTTGTTGAAGATCTCAAGAGTGTGTTTGATCACCTCGTAAAAGAGCGAGAGGCAGGCTCCTGTCTAGCGGCTCTACGCCAAGGGATCTGCTCATTGGCGGACCATTCAATTTCCTTCCGCATCCTGGCAGCGGAGAGCGGGTGGGATGAGAAGGCCCTGCGGAGCACCTTCCTATCCAGCCTCAACTCCCGCCTACAAGATAAGCTGGCTGTCAGGGATGAGACTCAGACTTTGGAGGAGCTCATCTCTCTCTCTATAAGGCTGGACAACCGCATTCGTGAGCGCGGCCGACAGCGGAGGCTGGAGCCTACACAAGCCTCGAACTTACGTCTGCCGCCAGTCTACAAGGACCCATCAGCCTCTCTGCTAGCTCTGTTTCCGCTACCGGGTTCTTCCCCGGAGGCTGCCTATGCAGCTTGGAGCCATCCGACTTTCAGCAGCAGAGACGAGTCGCC
The DNA here is from genome assembly GCA_024372805.1 of Oostethus manadensis. Taxonomy (NCBI): domain Eukaryota; kingdom Metazoa; phylum Chordata; class Actinopteri; order Syngnathiformes; family Syngnathidae; genus Oostethus; species Oostethus manadensis. The sequence goes on along the minus strand of QODF01000033.1, from coordinate 1,425,150 downwards.
ATGTGCGTTTCCACCTTTGCCTGTACTGCGGAGCAGCAGGCGACGTCATCGCTCAGTGCTCCCTCCGTCCGGACGTTCGGCGTTCAATCCCTACCAAAAACATTACTAGGAGCAAGCGGGCGTCTCTTCCTCCTCCTTTGTCTACATCTGTGGTTGGACGGCTTCAAGTTGAAGGTACTCTGTCCTGGGAGGGGGGGTGTCTCAGTGTCTCATTAATGATGTTCTTCGCGACATGTTAGGTCGGTTTGTGTTTGTTTATTTAGATGACATCCTTAATTTTTCCTCCTCATTGCAACAACACTGTCATCACGTTCAGCTCGTTCTTCAGAGATTGTTAGAGAACCGGTTATATGTCAAGGCTCAAAAGTGTTTATTTCACCTGTCTTCCTTGCTTTTTTGGGGTTTTATTGTGGAGAAGGGCAGGTTAAACCCAACCCAGCTAAGGTCCAGTCTGTGGTCGACTGCCCCACTCCTACATTCAGAAAGCTGTTGCAGAGGTTCCTGGGGTTTTGCAACTTTTACCGGGGCTTTATTCAGGATTTTAGTAAAGTTGCAGAGCCTTTGAACAAGCTGACATCCCTTGACGTTCCATTCACATGGACACAGGAGGCCGACTGGGCTTTTCGACGCCTTAAGGTGCGTTTCACTTCCGCTCCAGTTCTTATCCATCCTAATCCCTCCCTTCCTTTTGTTGTTGAGGTTGACGCGTCTGACACGGGAATCAGGGCCGTGCTCTCCCAGTGCTCCAATTCGGACCAACGACTGCACCCTTGCGCCTTCTTCACCTGGCATCACGGTGGTCCTTTTTTTTGACCAGGTTCCACTTTACACTCACCTACCGTCGTGGTTCCCGCGATGGAAAGCCAGATGCTCTTTCCCGGCTGTTTGCTCCGCCTGTTGAGGACGCTAGTCCTGAGCCCATCCTTCCGCAGTCCCGGATCCTCTGTGCCGTCCAGTGGGAGGTGGAGAGGCGCGTTATGGATGCTAAGAAGGACATTCCCCCGCCCATTGGATTCCGCGCTGGGAGACTGTTCAATCCTCGTGACCTCCGTGCAGAGGTGCTAACGTGGGGTCACAGTTCCAATCTCGCTTGTCATCGCGGAGCTAGACGTACTGCTTTCCACCTGTCTCAGCGGTTCACCTTACTCGGACTCAAAGAGCTTTGTTGTGGCCTGTTCTGTTTGTGCCAGAGGCAAGTCCTACGGTCGGGCCCTTGCTGGACTTTTGCTGCCCATCCCCATTCCTTCTCGCCCATTGTCTCACATATTGCTGGACTTTTTTTTCTGGACTCCCTGCCTATAGAGGTTTCACTGTCATACTTTCCATAGTGGATAGGTTTTCTAAACTCACCCATTTCGTTCCTTTTAGCAAGTTTCTATCCGCTCTTCAGACCGCCAAGCTTCTGGTCCAGCATGTGGTCTGCCCCCATGGCATCCCCTGTGATGTGGTATCTGACAGGGGTCCACAGTTTTCCTCCTTCACCTGGAGGCCGTTCTGCAAGGCTCTAGGAGCCACTGCCAGCTTATCCTCAGGTTACCACCCTCAATCGAATGGTCAAACTGAACGTGTCAACCAAGACCTGGAGGCCACCCTTCGGTGTGTGTGCCACCAAAATCCCACGTCCTGGTCCTCTTTCCTGCCTTGGGTAGAATATGCTCATAAAACCTTGGTGTGTTCTTCCACTGGCATGTCTCCCTTTTATGTGGTTTATGGCTTCCAGCCCCCTGTATTTTTCTCCCCGGAGTCAGAATGCTCTGTTCCTTCAGTGGCCGCCCATCTCCGCCGTATCCATCGTGTGTGGAGAGACACCAAAGCCGCCCTGGTCCGCACAGCCAGGCGCAAGGAGAGATTGGCCAACCGCCGTCGGACGCCAGCCCCAGACTATACATCTGGTCAGAAAGTGTGGTTGTCATCACGAGACCTTCCCCTGGCGGGGGAATCAAGGAAGTTGTCGCCTAGGTATGTAGGTCCATTTGAGGTTGAGCGGATGGTGAACCGGGTGTCAGCCAAAATAAGAATTCCTTGCCCCTTTCAAGTCCTATCCTGTCTCAAACCTGTCACTTCCTGCGACCTCAATCCTCCGCCAGTGCCTCCTTCCCCACGGTTGATTAAGGGTCACCCCACTTTCACCGGCAAAGCCATCCTGGACGCCAGGAGCCTCGGCAGGGGTGTTCAGTATCTTATTGACTGGGAGGGTTACGGTCCCGAGGACCGTTCGTGGATTCCTTGGTCTCTTATTCTCGACCCTCGGCTCATTTCAGAGTTTTACCGTAAGTTACCGGGCAAACCAGGAGGTGTCCGTTGAGTTGGGGGGAGGGAGAGGGGTACTGTCACGCTCCACTGTGACTCAGGTTAGTTTTTGTGTTTATACTTTCCCTATCATGGTGCTGCAGTCCATGTTCCTCACACTTCTTTGTTACTGCCCTGCAGATGCTGACACACCCTGAGCTGGGCGGAGCTACTGGAGCCCTGCAGCTGTCGCCCTTTAGTCAAGCTTATTACCATCTCGGCTGCTGCCAGTAGTTGCTGGATTGTTCTCCGTTGGTCGTGCCCACAGATAGTCCCTTGTTTGGTCTCTCGTTTTCCGCTATGTAACTTCTCACCTGCTGCAGGGCTTCCATCCTGGATTCATCTCCTCCGTCTCTCCTCAGCCCAGTACTTCCGTCCGGCTCACCTGTTAGTGTCTTTGTGCTATTCAGTTTTTTTCCCTTTTGTGTCTTTTCCCACGGTGTCTCCCGTATTTTTTGCACCGTCGCCTTCAGTTCTTGTTTGGTCTGTTTTGTGACATTAAAATACTTATCCTGCTGGTGCTGCCTTCGCCTCTGCATCCTCGGGGTCCATCCACTAATTGCTTAGTAACTTAAACGTGACAGGTATAACACAATATGTAAACAAAACCCAGCCCTAGCTAATATGCAGTTTTGATCGAACTTAACTTTCATTCTGGCTTATATTTTGTTCAATGACAAAACACAAAAGATAACATCATGTGAAAATACAGTAGAGGACAAAATTTTGGACACACCTTCTCATTCAGTGTGTTTTCTTTATTTTCATGACTATTTACATTCTAGATTATCACTAAAGCCATCAAAATTATGTATTATCAAATGTGAAATTATGTATTTATGTACAAAAAAGTGTGAAATAACGCTAAATATATCTTATATTTTAGATTCCTCAAAGTAGCCACCATTTGCTTTATGGATTGCGCTGCAAACCTTTGGTATTCTCTAAAATGAGCTTCATGAAGTAATCAACTGAATGGTTTTCAGTTCACAGGTGTGCCCCGTTATTTATTAACATAGTTGGGACCATTCATTGTGTTGTGCAGAAGTCCGGTTGATACAAAACCGACAGCCCTGTTGGACAGCTGTTAGAATTCATATTATGGCTAGAACCAATCAGTGAAGTAAAAAGAAACGAGTGGCTATTGTTGTTTTTAAGAAATGAAGGTCAGTCAGTCCGGAAAATTGCAAAAACTTTGAGTTTGTCCCCAAGTGAATGAGAGAGTGTGTCCAAACTTTTGGCCTGTACTGTAGTTGGCAAAGACGATTGGATCAATTGAGAAAACAAGTACATCTCTCTCATTAGTATGCAGGTCTTTCAGCTCCTTAAACTTTCAATCTTTCCAGTTGTGATCCACATGCACATACTTGACAGACAAGAGACAAGCTGTGAGGAATACCAAGTGGGTTTGTATGTTCATATTAGCACACAATGTATAGCTTATGTATATACACGCACACGCACACGCACACACACACACAAATCATCCCCGAGCTCTCGCCACTTACGCACAATCACACACTTCTAGACACATACATCCATTACCCAACCAGTTGTCACTCACAAACACACATATTAACATTCATGCTCACACCAAGCTCCCTTCTCACATAATCACTCGAATGCACAAACATACATGCATTCAAACATAAACAGATGCAAATTCCCTCTTCAATCTCACAAAGGCAGATAGATATCATAAAGATTAACTATTCAAACATGAGGAAGAAAGAATGAATTTTATAGAGACATATAAATGCATATTTTTGTGCTAATCTCGGACACACTCTGTCATTCACACGTTTTTGTATTCGGGTGCTCCAACATACCAGTGCAAACAGAGACATGTATTCTCCTAAATGCTTCCTCCTCCTCCTTTATGCTTATGAATAATACAACAATCTCTAGGGAACTTCACATAAATAAGAATTTAGATAGAGAATTACATTATTAATTTGAGGCTTCTGGTGTAAAGATTCCATACTGTCTTGCAGAAACTGCCAATGCATGTCTAAAGTGGCATGTGGCATGCAGTGTACTGCTAGTAGCAGCCAAAGTCCTACGACTGGTTGTAACACAAAAAATACAAAAACATAAACAATACAATCATCATAATGTATCATCATAAATATTACAATTACATACCCCAAAATAGTGTGAAGAAATAAAGCCTATTTAATTAAAGCTCTTATTAAAATTATTAATAGTGGCAGTATACAATACGAGCCGGACAGTTTGCATGCACAGTCAGGAGATCTTGAAGATCTGGGTTCAAATCTGGCTTAAGCGTTTCTATGTGGAATTTGCACATTCTTCCTGCGCAATGGTGGGTTTTCTCTGGGCTCATCCCACGCACAAAATATGCATGTTATGCCAATCAGATAAACAATCAGATAAACGTCTGCAAAAACATAACTTCTGCTGGCGGTAATAATAACAATAGCCCATAGTACAACATTATTAGAAGTAGGAGTAGAAATGTTAATAATAGTAGGGATATTAATAGTGGTAGTAATGGAGTTGTAGTGATAGTTGATGGTAGTAATAGTGGTATTGTTTGAGAGCATAAAAGTAGCGGTCACAGTGTTAAGAGGCTTTAGTAGTAATGAAGGTAAGTAGTAATGATTATAGTAATGGTAGTATCAGTAGTAGTAGTGGTGATAGTGGTGGCAGTAATCATGAGAGTGATGTAACAACAACGGCTGTCATACTAGTAATGATAGTAATACTGATAGTAGTGATAAAAGTGGCTTAATCTTCTTCTTTTCCTTTCGGCTTATCCCTTCAGGGGTCGCCACAGCGAATCAACTGCCTCCATCTAACGCTGTCTTCTGTATCCTCTTCTCTTGCGCCAACTACCTTCATGTCCTCTTTCACTACATCCATAAACCTCCTCTTTGGTCTTCCTCTAGCCCTCCTGCCTGGCAATTCAAAACTCAGCATCCTTCTACCAATATATTCACTATCTCTCCTCTGGACATGTCCGAACCATCTCAGTCTGGCCACTGTGACTTTATCTCCAAAACCTCTCACATGTGCTCATTCCTTTAATAAGTTGAAAATAGAGAGTAGTAGTTGTACACATATTAGCAGCTCTTGTAGTATTTACAGTGATGGGGGAAGTATTTTAGTAGTAATAACAGCAAGTGGGCAAGTACTTGTGATGCTCCTGATAGTGTAATGGTAAACATTGCGACCTTCTGTGCTGATGGTGCCTGTTTGTCGAAATATATTTTTTAAATGTATTACTTGTAATAGTCTGTGATTTAATGCTAGTTATTATATCAAAACCTGGTGGCATAGAAAATGGATGGATGGATGGATGATTAGATGTGGAAGTGGTAGTACGGGTAACAGGATTGAGAGTAGGTAGTGATCATAATAGTGATAATAGTACACTGTTTTTTAATTTTATGTTTTTACTGTCTAGTTTTGAAACTTTTATATTTTAAATGTTAATTTGGTGTTGATGCTTAATGTCGCCACTGGTCAGTTTTATGGTGCAACATTAACATGTGGGGATGTGCTATAGTGTGTTTTAACAATGTTTGTGTGTCTTTTCTACTTAAAAATTATGTTCTCACAGCACTCTCACATACAACATGAGTGTTCCGCAGAGGGGTGCAAATGATGTTAACACATGGTGTGAATGGATTCTGGGGATGGATGTGTGGGCAAACAAACGAGCAGCCTGTGTTTGTGGTGACAGTGAATGTTCCCCAAAACACATAACAACGACAGTTTGATGTCTAACTGAACACCTCAGATGTTCGTCGAATTTTATTTTTAAGCTAGATTTTCAGAATTACACAAGCGTTGTGGGAAATTGCAGCAGTCTCTTAAATAAAACATTATTTACTTCTTCTCGTCTCTAACTGCTCCTCATCAAATATTCCACTGTGCTCCATTCTTTTGGGCTTCTTACTGTCTTTCCTTCCACTCTTTGGATGAATTTAGATGAAAAAAAGCCATTTGTGTGTGGCCTTGCTACTCAGGGGCCGCTATAAAGAACCTGTCACTGAAATGTCTCTATTTATAAGCCACACGTGAGTGCTGTCACACTTTTACGACTGTCAATCTCATTTACCCATAAAACCCAAAGTGCCTTGATATGTGTTGAAATGCACATGTTGTCAAACACGCTGCAGAGAATTAGTCTTCCTATTGGTGCATATGACAAACAGTAATGTAAAAACAGTCATGTAAAAAAGCAATTATGACAAAATGGGAAAGGTAACTGTAATAGCTTGTTTATCATGGTTATTTGGTTCAAGACCCGACTGTGAATTTCCTGATAACAGGATTTGTTACTTAAAAATTGGATAGTTTCATTGAGCATAGTGAATCTGTTTTTGACCTTGACCTTAGATTTGCAGAAGTAATTCCACTTTGCTGTAAGTCTAGTCAACCCTTCAAAAGCAGTAAACGACAGACTTATGCACGTGCGTTCTTTCTTACTCTATAAATTGGTGAGTCACGTGGACATTTCTGTGTGGACAGGACCTGCAATGGGACAGAATTTTTGTTTCAGAAAAAAAAACTGTTTTGTTGGCATTAGGCCTGGGTCTGTGGGGCCTGGCCGGGCCTCGCCCGAAGAAACCACACGGAACTCCCCCCGCAGTCCCACCACCTGCAGGGGCAAGCATAAGGGCCTGGTGCAATGTGATTTGGGCAGTGGTCGAGGGCGGATGTCCAGGCGACCTGGTCTTCGGGGGCCAAATCTGGTTCTTGGGACGTGGAATGTCACTTCTCTGGTTGGGAAGGAGCCCGAGCTTGTGGAAGAGGGGGAGACATTCCGACAAGGTATAGTCGGACTCACCTCAACCCACAGTTTGGGCTCTGGAACCAAATTCCTTGAGAGGGGCTGGACCTTGTTCTTCTCTGGAGTTGCTGCAGGGGAGAGACGGTGAGCTGGTGTGGGCTTATTATTAGCCCCCCGGCTTGGTGCCTCTGTGCTGGAGTCATCCCCAGTGAACGAGAGGGTTATTTCCCTACGCCTTAGGGCTGGGGAAAGGGTCCTGACTGTGGTTTGTGCAGTTCAGAGTACCCAGCCTTCTTGGAGTCTATCAGAGGGGTTCTGGAGAGCACCCCAGCTGGTGACTCCATAGTTTTACTGGGAGACTTCACCGCCCGTGTGGGCAATGACAGTGTGACTTGGAGGGGCGTGGTTGGGAGGAACGGCCTCCCTGACCTGAACCTGTGTGGTGTGTTGTTGCTGGACTTCTGTGCGAATCACGGTTTGTCCATAACAAACACCATGTTCGAACATAAGGTCGTCCATAAGTGCACTTGGCACCAGGACACCCTAGGATCGACTTTGTGGTCGTATCATCAGACCTGCGTCCGCATGTTATGGACACGCGGGTGAGGAGAGGGGCAGAGCTGTCAACTGACCACGTCCCGGTGATGAGTTGGATTAGAAGGCGGGGAAAGATGCCGGACAGACCTGGTAGACCCAAACGCGTAGTGAGGGTGTGCTGCGAACGTCTGGCAGAGTCTCTCGTTCGTCGAGTCTTCAACTCTCATCTCCGGTAGAGCTTCGCCTGCATCTCGAGGGAGGACCGGGATATTGAGTCAGAATGGCCCGTATTCCCTGCCTCCATTGCTGAGGCAGCGTGTCGTAGTGGCGGCCGCAAGGTGGTCGGTGCCAGTCGTGGTGGCAAGCCCCGAACCCGATGGGTGACACCAGGGGTTAGGGCTGCTGTCAAGCTGAAGAAGGAGTCCTATCAAGCATGGATGGCTTGCGGGACTCCGGGACTACATGTGCTTTGTAGTCTTGGAAAAGGAATTGTCACTCTTGGTGTCCTGTGGGGGGTGCTCCGGGAGTACCGGATTGGTGGCCCACTACTACGTGCCATTCGGTCCTTGTACAATCGAATCAGGAGCCTGGTTTGCATTGCCAGCAGTAAGTCGAACTTGTTTCCGGTGAACGTTGGCCTCCACCAAGGCTGCACTTTGTCACCGATTCTGTTCATAATCTTCATGGACAGAATTTCTACGTGCAGTCAAGGTGTTGAGGGTGTCCAGCTTGGCGACCTAAGAATCAGACCATGTGGTCCTTATGGCCTCATCAGGCTATGACCTTCAGCGTTTACTGGAGCGGTTTGCAGCTGAGTGTGAAGCTTCAGGGATAAAACTCAGCACCTCCAAATCCGAGGCCATGGTTCTCAGTCAGAAAAGGGTGGACTGTACCCTCCGGGTTGGGAGTGAGGTCTTGCCTCAGGTGGAGGAGTTCAACTATCTTGGGGTCTTGTTCACGAGTGAGGGAAGTTTGGAGCGTGAGATCGACAGACGGATCGGTGCAGCATCCGCAGTAATGCGGTCGCTGTACCGGACCGTCGTGGTGAAGAGAGAGCTGAAACGGAAGGCAAAGCTGTTTACCGATCGATCGACGTTCCCACCCTCACCTATGGTCATGAGTTATGGATCATGACCGAAAGAACGAGATCAAGGATACAAGCGGCGGAAATGAGTTTTCTCCGTAGGGCGGCTGGACTTACCCTAAGAGATAGGGTGAGGAGCTCGGCCACCTGGGAGGAGCTTAGAGTAGAGTAGTAGCTTAGAGCCGCTGCTCCTTCACATCGAGAAGAGCCAGTAGAGGTGGCTCGAGCATTTAGTCCGGATGCCTCCCTGGTGAGGTGTTTTGGGCATGCCCAGTCGGGAGAAGGCCCCTGGAAGACCTAGGAAAAGCTGGAGGGACTATGTGTCACAGCTGGCCTGGGAACGCCTTGGTGTCCTCCCGGTGGAGCTGGAAGAGGTCGCCGGGGACCGGGAAGTCTGGACTTCCCTACTGAAACTGCTGCCCCCGCGACCCGAACCCGGATAAGAGGAGGAAACTGGATTGGAACAGAATAGGTCTGGGTCGATAATAAATTAACTAATTAATCACACAATAAATAATTAACTCATACGCATTTAATACCAGATAAAAATACATTTTTATCTATAATAAGTAGGGATGTAAATCATTTTGTGGTGTTACGCAACTACATCAACATGTATTTAAAGGGATATCAGTTTTGGAAATATTGGGCTAGTCCCAGTGTTCAACTGTTCTTGAATGCACCATTTTTCCCATGCTGCACAGTTAGGTTGAATCCCAATTCTACCCATTAGCTCTTCCCCTTACCTCTACCTCTTAAAACATAGGGCCAAGGAGAAGAAGCCACTAAGAAATGGGACACCACTTGTTTGTCATTACATCATCAAACTTAACCGCTTGCTGGCTTTGACATAGGCAGATGAGACAATTCATTTGTTCATAATAAATGTTTCCTACCATGAAGGTGCACACATGTCTACATTATTTCAATCTTGTAAAGCCTACATCAGATCTCCTTTTTTAAATAAAAGGCACACATTTTTACAAGCTGTAACATTGTTTTTATTATTGCAAAACATTACACAACTGTAATAACATCTTACAACCAGCACACTGTAACAGCGTCTGTAAAAAATATAAAATGTATCAAATATACATATGAAATAGAAATAACAATGTAACAATCAATATCAATAACTGTAAAGCTTATCACGCATCATTTCAATGTTTAAAAACTCACTCTTCTTCTCGTCGTTAGTGTTCTCTCTCAGATTCATCTGTAAGAAAGTCCAGAATAGCATTTAATTGTGTTTGACCTTTCCATATGGGGACAGCAGCTTTTGAGGTGTAGCAGAAGGCTGACTTCACTTGGCTCAGGAAGTCCTAGGAAGTACAACAATATATAACTCACCGGAGAGCAGAGCATAAGTAGAAGCAACAGCAAAAATTGACCAAAGCATTTTAGAAGGTTTTTCAGTAGTATCCATGAAAAGTTTAGTTGAAACACACCAATCACGCCATGCCACAGCGAAAGCAACAGAGCAGCAGTGTGTCCAACCTGAGCGGAGCGGCAGAAGTGACAGAGGACCGGACTATATGGGAACTCAGCAGCTGCAGTAAGAGCACCGCAGGTGATGCTAATCTACGTTGATTACATGGAAGTGTTGCAGGAAGTGCTAATTTACATGGGTTACAGCAGCAAGACCCGAACCGGATAGTGGACACCTGTGGTCAGGGTTGCCGTAACGCTGAAGAAGAAGTCCTATCGAGCATGGATGGCTTGTGGGACTCCCAAAACAGCTGACAGATACCGGCAAGCCAAGCAGCACACGGCTTCGGCGGTGGTTGATGAAAAACACTCAGGCGTGGGAGAAGTTTGGTGAGGCCAAGTAGCACAACTTTCGGTTGACCTTGAAGACCTTCTGGCAAACTGTCCGATGCCTCGGAAAGGGGAAGCAGTCCCAGGTTCACACAGTTTATAGTGGGGAAAGGGCACTGCTGACCGCGACAGAGGATGTAGTTGGTCGGTGGAAGGAATACTTTGAGGCCCTTCTCAATCCCACTGACATACCTTTCCTCGAGGAAGCAGAGTCTGAGGACACGAACGCAGACAGTTCTGTTACCCTGGCTGAGGTATAGATCTGATCAATTTTTTAAGACCAGTTGAAAATTGTCTAGCATTTACCTTTTGCACATTTGGATCTTAATGAGGTTTTAAGTAGAGCTACAATATGCAAAAGGAATAATGTGACAAAAAGCACTTTGAAAAAGTAATTTATTCAAATTAACAATTAAACGGAAATTGTCTGTTTATCAGCTGATCAAAAGACCATTGCTCAAAAAATGATAAAAAACTCTCCAAACCAGAACAAAACATGTTCTCAGTAGGGCTTAGTAATGAGTAGCTCCACTGTTCTTGTTAATCACTTTATTAATTGTTTGATGCGAGTATTTTTAGTAAGCTAGTGGGAACATTGCTCCAAGTGGTGAAGATGGCTTCACGAAGGGCATCAACTGTCTGGGAGTGATGGCCATTTTTATAAATGTCCCTTGCCAAATGTTTTCTGTGAGATTTAAATCAAGGGAACATGCAGGATGGTCCAAAAGAGTGACGTTGTTCTCCCCGAAGAAGTCCTTTGTACTGGACTGGTCGCCAGTCAATCGCAGGGCAGACAAACAAACAGTCACACTCACATTCATACCTATGGACAATTTAGAGTCACCAATTAACCTAACATGCATGTTTTTGGAATGTGGGAGGAAACCGGAGTACCCGAAGAAAACCCACGCACGCATGGGGAGAACATGTAAACTCCACACAGAGATGCCCAATGGAGATTTGAACCTAGAACCTCCTGACTGTGAGGCCAACATGCTACCCATTCATCCACCGTGCGGCCCGCCCTCTGGACAGTCAACATTACATTTTTTCTCATCAGACAACACAACTTTTTTCCACATTTCAATGTTACATGTTTGATTCTCTCTTGATGTTTGATTGTAAATGGAGGCTGGTTATAAGCAGATGTTAGCAATTTGTCGCCTGGTTTTAAGATTTTTATTAGATTTTTATTACACTCCCCAGTCAGAATGGCGTGCGGGAAGAAGCTCCTCCTCATTCCGTCAGTGTTTGCCTTCAAGGAGCGAAATCGCTTTCCTGAACGCAACAGTGAGAAGAGTCCTCTGTTAGGATGGCTGAGGTCCTTCACAATCTTTCTGGCTCTGGTCCTGCACCTCTTGTTGCAGATGTCTTGCAGGTTTGGGAGCTCAGGGTGGATGGTACGCTCAGCTGAACGCACCACCCTCTGTAGGGCTCTCGCCGGTCCTGCATGGTGCTGTTCCCAAACCAGGAAGTGATGCTGCCAGTCAGGACGCTCTCGATGGTGCTAAAAGTCTTTAGCACCAGGGAGTTGGTGTGACAGGACCAAGACAAGTCCTGCGTGATGTGTACACCGAGGTACCGGGAGCTGTCCACTCTCTCCACCGGAGTCCGCTTGATGGAAGCAGGGTTGTCTGTTTGTTCCTGCTTTGTACTAAAGTCCACTATTAGCTCCTTAGTCTTGCTGACGTTTAGGAGGAGATTGTTCCCCTGGCACCGGACCATCGTGGGGAAGAAAGCTGAGCCGGAAGGCAAAGCTCTCTATTTACCGATGGATCTATGTTCCCACCCTCACCTATGGTCATGATTTATGGATCATGATTTTTCACTTCCTGTTTCCTGTGAGGCCGCGTGCTCACGTTTGGCGTGGGATCGCGTTGGTTGGGAAAGGTGAATGCTGAAACTGGAACAAGGTGGAGTGGCCAACGTTGCGTGGCAACCGGGTTGGGGGCTGGGGGAGCCAAAGATAAACGGATAGCCGATCTGGAGAGAAGGCTGGACAACCTGGAGCAGCACTCTCGGGTGAACGACCTGATCATCACCGGCCTCCCGATTAAGCCACGCTCGTATGCACGAGAGTGGTCGGGAGCGGCGGTGGCGATGTGACCGAGGAGCAGCCGGAGGCGCGCTCGGTGGAGCGACAGGTGGGAAGCTTTCTCCGGAGTAAAGGAGTGGAGCTAAACCAGGAGGACATCGAAGCGTGCCATCCTTTACCCAAGAAGTGTAAAATCATGCCTGCTATTATCCTTCGATTTGTCAACTGGAAGAACAAAATAGCATTGTTGAAGCAAGGACGCAAGCTCAAAGGAACCAACGTTTACTTGAACGATCACCTGACAAAGAAGAATGCTGACATTGCTAAGAAAGCAAGATACCTCAAGGAACAGCAAAAGATTCAACAAACGTGGGGAGCAAACTGTAAAGTCTTCATAAAGTTAATTGGGCCACTAGAGGAAGCAAAGATTGTCACAATTAAGCACGTGGATGAATTGGACAAGTATCAATGATCTTCAAGGTTAAGGTAACACTGGAAACACAATCTTATAGCCATGAACACCAAACTACAAATGTATCTACAAAAGGACAACTTTAATAAGACTGAGCTAGTGGAGAAAATACAACAATTGCAACAAGTTGAGTGTATTTGGATATACTAAATATACCAATCATGATATTGGGACAAATATTGACCCTGATAATCATTTTCTTTCCTCCGCCAACAAAGATTGTGATTACTATACCAATGAACAGTACAACGCTAAATTGATCACAAATGGTAAATTGTCCGTGATTCATTTCAACAGCAGAAGCATGTATGCACATTTTGACGAAATACGAGACTATTTACAAACATTTAACAATCCTTTTAGTATCATAGCCATTTCTGAAACCTGGTTTAATGAAGAAAGAGGAATTCATTTTGAATTAGATGATTATGTTTTTAATTATATCAACAGGCAAATTAATTTATGTGGTGGTGTGGCACTGTACGTACATAAAACGGTTACATATTCAATAATCAGTAGTATGTCACATGTAGTGGATAATGTCATGGAATGAATTGATAACGGAAAGAAAAAGAATGTTATCATAAGTTGTATTCATAGAAAAGCTGGATCAAATATAGATATTTTTAGTGAATGGATGGAGAAATTGTTTTCTGCAGTTGATGACAAGCCTATGTTTATATGTGGGGACTTTAATATTGATTTGATGAATCCAAGTAATCATAAACCCACCAATGACTTTATTGATCGAATGTACAGTATGTCATTTTTTCCGTCTATTACGAAACCTAGTAGGATTACTTCATACAGTGCAACTTTAATTGATAATATTTTTACTAATAATTTGACAACTAGTGGGCTGTTTATTACTGACATTACAGACCATTTACCAGTTTTTATAGTGTACGATTTCAATATTTGCGAGATGAAACCAGCCAATACTGCATGCTACAGACGAGTACGTACTGATGAAGCAATAAATGCATTAAATGAGGATTTAAAATCACAAAACTGGACTAAGGTTTGTAGAGAGACAGATACAGAAACAACTTATAATTGTTTTACAGAAATGATATCCAATTTGTATAATAAGCACTGTCCTATCAGAGTATTTTTTAAACAAAATAAATACTTAAAAAGCCCTTGGATTTCAAAAGGCCTGCAAAATGCTTGTAAGAAAAAAAAATCATCTTTATAAGTCATTTCTTAAATTAAAAACAAAAGAAGCTGAGGATAGATACAAGATGTATAAAAATAAGTTGATAGCAATTATGAGAATGGCTAAGAAGTTGTATTATAAAAAAAATATTGCTGGAAAATAAATATAATATAAAAAGAACATGGGAAAATCTAAATAGTATAATTAAGAAAGGATTAAAAAAAGATACTTATCCAGATTATTTTATTAATACGTGCGGTGGAACTCATGATAATAACAAAATAGTTAATCATTTCAATACTTTCTTTGTAAATGTTGGTCCTGAACTAGCTACCGAGATTCCAATTCAAGAAATGGAGTTTAATTTTGAAAGAACTATCAAAACAATTGGACTCTCTGCTGTTAGTGAACGTGAAATCCTTACTATTGTCCAGCAATTTCAAAATAAATTCTTAACAGATTGTCACTCCATCGATATGATGCTAATAAAAAAGATCATAAGTAATAAAATTACACCCTTGACATGTATTTGCAATCTGTCTTTGCAAAATGGCTGTGTTCCAAGAAAAATGAAAATTGCTAAAGTTATTCTTGTGTTTAAAAATGGAAACAAACATGATTTTACAAATTATAGACCCATTTCACTTCTTCCTCAATTTTCAAAAATCCTTGAAAAAGATTTTGATAGGAAATTAAATTAAATAAATTCATAGAAAAGCAGAATTTACTCAATGAAGGTCAATATGGCTTTAGAAGTAATAGATCTACTTCAATGGCCATAATTGATGCTACTGAGGAAATCTCTAAAGCATTGGATAAGAAAAAATATGCAATAGGTATTTTTATAGATCTTAAAAAAGCATTTGACACAATAATTAATGATATATTATTTAAAAAGTTAGAACGATATGGTATACGTGGGGTAGCTGGGAAATGGGTCAAAAGTTATTTAAGCGATAGAGTGCAGTATGTTCATATGGGTGAGTTTTCTTCCAGATGTCTTGGCATTGTTTGTGGGGTTCCCCAGGGGTCAGTATTGGGCCCCAAATTATTTAATTTGTATATCAATTACATTTTTAATGTTTCCCAGTTGGTAAAATGTATATTGTTTGCAGATTACACAAAAATATTTTACAGCAATAACAGTTTTGATGATCTTATCCAGAATGTTAATAATGAATTGAGTAAAATCAAAAAATGGATGGAAAGTAATAAATTATATTTAAACTTAAATAAAACCAAAGTAATGTTATTTGGAAAACATTCATTGAGGTTGCAAAAATGGGTTGAGGTTAGTGGTGTTAAAATTGAGTATGTTGCAGAAATAAAATTTTTGGGATTAATGATTGACCATAACTTAAATTAGAAAGCACATATTAAGTATATATGAAATAAAATGTCCAAAAGCCTTGCAGTTATTAATAGAGTTAAATATGTCCTTGATTACAGTGCACTCCATACTTTATATTGTTCCCTAATTCTTCCATACTTAACTTATTGTGTGGAAGTGTGGGGCAATAATTACAAGACCGCAATAGAGTCGTTATTTTATTTACAAAAGAAGGCATTACGAATAATTCATAAAGTGGGGTGTCTTGATCACACAAATCCGCTATTTTTTAAATCAAAAATTCTAAAATTGCATGATCTTGTAAAACTGTACACAGCAATGTTTATGTTTAAAGCATTTCACAATCTATTGCCGATTAATATTCAGAACATTGTTTCCCACAGAGATCAGCCATATGACTTGAGAGGTTTAAGGAACTTTGATACCCCACTGGCTAATACTACCAGGAGATGTTTTTCTTTGTCTGTTTGTGGGGTTAAACTGTGGAATAGTCTAGGACACGAACAAAAGCTATTTTAGAGCGTTTGTTGTTTTAAATGTTTATATAAACAAAACGTCTTGTTACAATACAGAGATGTGGAGGCTTAACTATGTTTATGTTGATAGATGGGTACTGCTTTATAGTACTTGGTTTTCTGTTTCTGGTATTTGTATTACTTTTTTTTTCTTTTCTCTCCAATGTTAATATTAATTCATTGTTTGACTGAAGAGAATAAGTTAACATTGAATTGGTGCATCTTGAATACAGGAAGTGAATATGTGTACTAGTAATTGATGTGAGATGTAGTGGGGGTAGGATGGAATAAGCTCTGCTTCTTCCTGCTCCTTTTCGAACGTGTGGAATTATGAATTGTGATGTGAGGCACTTCAAGTTGACTCTGGGTGTGTTTGAAATAAAGTCAATCAATCAATCAATCGAAAGAATGAGATCGCGGATTACAGCTGCGGAAATGAGTTTTTTCTGAAGGGTGGCTGGACTCACCTTAAGACATAGGGTGAGGATCTTGGCCATCCGGGAGGAGCTCAGAGTAGAGCCGCTGCTCCTTCACATCAAGAGCAGTTGAGGTGGCTTGGGCATCTAGTTCGTATGCCTCCCGAACGCCTCCCTGGTGAGGTGTTCCGTGCATGTCCAGCTGGGAGAAGACCCCAGGGAAGACCTTGGACACGCTGGCAGGACTATGTCTCACAGCTGGCCTGGGAACTCTCCTCCCAGTGGAACTGGAAGAGGTGGCCGGAGGCCGAAAAGTCTGTTTCCCACTGAGACTGCTGCCCCTGCGTCCCGGACCCGGATAAGTGGAAGAAAAAATGCTACTCGTTTCATGCTCATACTCTGCAAAAGAGCATTATCCATCATGGATACATGTCTTGAACAAGTATCAGGCTCATCCCTATGTTATGCCAGATATTATCAGATTAATGTAAAAAATGGTCTCAAAATAATGTTGACAATAATATTTTTTTCTGGCAATAATTTGTTGTACAATTATTGTCCAGCAAAATTTGTTATTGTACCATACCTAGCCATAGTTATGCTTTACCATACCCAGCCATAGTTATGCTTTAATGAATCAACTCTAGATTACACTAAGGAAAACTGGGGTGCATAGCACAAAAACTCACTTAATAAACAGACAGAAAACAATAACAAATTTAAGAATAGTTCAATTAATCACACTATAATCCAGCTCCTTTTCTAGATACAAATCAGTTTTGTCGTATACCCCACCTCATTCTTTTTTTTTTACATTTGTGCACACAGAACAATGATGAATTTTGTTTCTTTTTTTCTGCACTGTACTCCCTGCGCTCTGCAAGTGCACATCATGAGGCTTTCAAGCACACGTCGTAACTTTGAATGTTAGGCAGTAATATACAAGTAGGCACACTTTTCAATTTTTAGTCACATATGTGTACCCCACATTTGGAACCAAGAAGCTCCTCAGTATACATAAACCTCTTCTATAAACTCCCTTTTGGCTTGGAAATCCGTGACCAAGAATTATTGGGGACAGAAATGAATGCAAATTAACAAGCTACAAATAGAAATATTTTATGACTAACCCATGTTTATTTCATAATAATCTGGCATGAAATAATTTATAATTGACACATTTATTCCCCCCTTACGTACATGCACACTGCTGACATGTTGCCATGGAAACAGACTAGTTTGCAGTCAAATTAGATCATGGAGGGAGTTGAAAGTAATAACTTTAGTAGTATCCTGCAGAACAAAGTGGAATAATTTAGAGTGGATGGTTTTGTCAGTGATTGAATGGAATTTTTTCTCACACATCAGAATGTTCTCGTTCTCGTTCTCTTTCATTCCCTCTGCTGGTGGCCCCTTTGTTTCACACTCTGCTCATCTAGGCCCTCCTTTCGGCCACATTGGCTGCAGAGGCCTCTGCTGGGCTATGTGTCTGAAATTGGTGTACAATATCAAAGAGTCAGAGATTATGCTCTTTTTTTAAACTGGTATATACTGTAAAGTGTGTGAAGTCACGGTTTGTCTTTGAAACTAACTGACCAATGATTATATAAAAACAAACCATTGAACGTCACAGTAAACTTCAGAAAGACAGATGCTATCAAAATAATAGTAATTAAAATGTTTTATGCATCTCAGGATGCAGTCACTGTTTCATCTTAAAAAGACTTTACAAGATCCACGATACATACGTGTGTGCGTGTGCGTGTGTGTCTTATTAAGAGACACAAAGCCCTTGGCAGGTGCTCCCTCCCTGTCTTTGTATTTTCCACTTTGTGCTGTTTATTTGTTCCACACATAAGGAAGTGTCTTCTCTTTTGGCCCTCGGGGGGAAACAAAGAGTGTATGCACAAAAACCGTGCTGCCACTGCACCCTGGCATGGAAGGGACAGGTGTTCCATGGATGGGAAAACTTAAAGACAACTTTTTCTTTCCATTTTCTTTCATTTCCAGGAATTGTCAGAAATGGGTTTTGGAAGAACTGTTTTTTTTATTAAACTAAATTAAAATGCATCCAGGATTTTTTTCTGAATGGATTCTTTAAGAAAACCAGCTTGCTTATATGTAGTGTTTGTTACTGATAATACAGTCTTTAAAAAAAAAAGGTAATATTTTGGTGTGAATCACAACATGAGGGGTATTATGGCGCTTGGCGAGGGTCTGTGCTCTATGAGTGCTTTTCTACTTTCTACATACAGTAGCACAAAAGTCTTAATGTATTTTATTGTCCGATCAGCAAGAATAATGATGTCACAATTTCATTAAAGACATTGCACATGCTATAGAAAATCATGGTGTTCAACAAAATAGATAATTGGCGACATGCTTACAAACACAAACTGGTAAGCGCCATGATTCAACTCAGCAGGGCTTGCGCACTAGGTCGAGAAGAGAAACTTGGGTCAGCTTCAACTTACATTCCTGGGGGCAGCAGCTTCAGTAGGGAAGTCCAGACTTCCCGGTCCCAGCGACCTTTTCCAGCTCCATCGGGAGGACACCAAGGCGTTCCCAGGCCAGCTGTGAGACATAGTCCCTCCAGCGTGTCCTAAGTCTTCCCGGGGGCCTTCTCCCGACTGGGCATGCCCGAAACACCTCACCAGGGAGGCGCCCGGGAGGCATCCGGACTAGATGCCCGAGCCACCTCAACTGGCTCCTCTCGATGTGAAGGAGCAGCGGCTCTACTCTGAGCTCCTCCCGGATGGCCGAGCTCCTCACCCTATCTCTTAGGGTGAGTCCAGCCACCCTACGGAGGAAACTCATTTCCGCCGCTTGTATCCGCGATCTCATTCTTTCGGTCATGACCCATAACTCATGACCATAGGTGAGGGTGGGAACGTAGATCGATCGGTAAACAGAGAGCTTTGCCTTCCGGCTCAGCTCTCTCTTCACCACGACGGTCCGGTACAGCGACCGCATTACTGCAGATGCTGCACCGATCCGTCTGTCGATCTCACGCTCCAACCTTCCCTCACTCGTGAACAAGAACCCGAGATACTTGAACTCCTCCACCTGAGGCAAGACCTCACTCCCAACCCGGAGGGTACAGTCCACCCGTTTCCGACTGAGAACCATGGCCTCGGATTTGGAGGTGCTGAGTCTCATCCCAGAAGCTTCACACTCAGCTGCAAACCGCTCCAGTAAACGCTGAAGGTCACAGCCTGATGAGGCCATAAGGACCACATCGTCTGCAAATAGCAGAGACGAGATCCTAAGGTCACCAAGCTGGACTCCCTCAACACCTTGACTGCGCCTAGAAATTCTGTCCATGAAGATTATGAACAGAATCGGTGACAAAGGGCAGCCTTGGCGGAGGCCAACGTTCACCGGAAACAAGCTCGACTTACTGCTGGCAATGCGAACCAGGCTCCTGCTTCGATTGTACAAGGACCGAATGGCACGTAGAAGCGGACCATCAATCCCGTACTCCCGGAGCACCCCCCACAGGACACCACGAGGGACACGGTCGAATGCCTTTTCCAGGTCTACAAAGCACATGTAGACTGGTTGGGCAAACTCCCACATACCCTCGAGTACCCTTGCAAGGGTGTAGAGCTGGTCCAGTGTTCCGCGACCGGGACGAAAACCACATTGCAGCTCCTCTAACCGAGGTTCGACTAACGGTCGTACCCTTCTCTCCAGCACCCTGGAGTAGACTTTCCCAGGAAGGCTGAGGAGTGTGATCCCCCTATAGTTGGAACACACCCTCCGGTCACCCTTTTTAAAAATGGGGACCACCACCCCGGTCTGCCAGTCCAGAGGTACTGTTCCTGACTTCCATGCAATGTTGTAGAGGCGTGTCAACCAACACAGTCCTCCAACATCCAGAGCCTTGAGGAATTCCGAGCGGAACTCGTCTACCCCTGGAGCCTTGCCACTGGGGAGTGATTTAACTACCCCAATTACCTCAGCCACGGTGATAGAACTGTCCACGTACGTATCCTTAGACTCTGCTTCTTCTACGGAAGGTATGTCAGTGGGATTGAGAAGGGCCTCAAAGTATTCCTTCCACCGACCAACTATGTCCACAGTCAAGGTCAGCAAGCCCCCGTCCCGACTGTAAACAGTGTGAACTGGGGGCTGCTTCCCCTTTGTGAGGTGTCGGACGGTTTGCCACACCCTCTTCGAGGCCGACCGAAAGTCGTGCTCCATAGCCTCACCGAACTCCTCCCACACCCGTGTTTTTGCCTCGACCACCGCTGAAGCCGCGTGCCGCTTGGCCTGCCGGTACCTGTCGGCTGCTTCGGGAGCCCTGCAAGCCATCCATGCTCGATAGGACTCCTTTTTCAGCTTGACAGCAGCCCTAACCCTTGGTGTCCACCATCGGGCTCGGGGCTTGCCACCACGACTGGCACCGACCACCTTGCGGCCGCAACTACAACTGACTACCTCAGCAGTAGAGGCACAGAATACGGCCCATTCAAACTCAATATCCCAGTCCTCCCTCGAGATGCAGGCGAAGCTCTGCCGGAGATGAGAGTTGAAGACTCGACGAACGGGAGACTCTGCCAGACATTCCCAGCACACCCTCACTACGTGTTTGGATCTTCCAGGTCTGTCGGGCATCCTTCCCCGCCATCTAATCCAACTCATCACCAGGTGGTGGTCAGTTGACAGCTCAGCCCCTCTCTTCACCTGCGTGTCCAGAACATGCGAACGCAGGTCTGATGATACAACCACAAAGTCGATCATAGACCTGCGACCTAGGGTGTCCTGGTGCCAATTGCACTTATGGACATCCTTATGTTTGAACATGGTGTTTGTTATCGACAAACTGTACTTCGTACAGAAGTCCAGCAACATAACACCGCACGGGTTCAGGTCAGGGAGGCCGTTCCTCCCAACCACGCCATTCCAAGTCACACTGTCATTGCCCACAGGGGCGTTGAAGTCTACCAGCAGAACTATGGAGTCACCAGCTGGGGTGCTCTCCAGAACCCCTCTGATAGACTCCAAGAAGGCTGGGTACTCTGAACTGCCATTCTGCGCGTACGCACAAACCACAGTCAGGACCCTTTCCCCAGCCCTAAGGCGTAGGGAAATAACCTTCTCGTTTACTGGGGATGACTCCAGCACAGAGGCACCAAGCCGGGGGGATAATAATAAGCCCACACCAGCTCGCCGCCTCTCCCCTGCGGCAACTCCAGAGAAGAACAAGGTCCAGCCCCTCAAGGAATTTGGTTCCAGAGCCCAAACTGTGGGTTGAGGTGAGTCCGACTATATCTAGTCGGAATCTCTCCGCCTCTTCCAGAAGCTCGAGCTCCTTCCCCACCAGAGAAGTAACATTCCATGTCCCAAAAACCAGATTTGGCTGCCGAAGACCAGGTCAACCCTCCACCGCGGTAAGGTGGTGATTCACGGAGGGGATGTTATTATTATTATTATTATTTTTTTTTAAGCATGGCAAGTGAACCTCCCCTGACTGCACATCACTGATTTGAGTTATATATAAATTAACTCCTAAGTCACTCACATTGTACACAGAACACATGAAGGACACAAATTAAATGAAACAGTAAACAAAAAATAAATAAAAGCAGATGCACTAGAAATCTCAATAATGAGACCATAAAGGTGTCACGAGACACTCATTTTATGAGACAAGATGATACACAAGATTGGGACTATGAGAATGACATGGGAAGCTTTACTAGCTTTACTTTTAAGAAAATAAAATAGTTGGCAGTATATTGCAATCTACTAATATAATTTCTTCTACGTTACACTTTTTTGCACTCTGTATGCTAGCTCCCCCATCTCCACCGGCCGAGACAAAGAGACTGTATGATAAAAAATAATTTCCTTAGTGTCCATGCTTTTTTTCTGAGTGAGAGTCTTGTCACATTTTAATCTTGCTTATATTTAAAGAAAAAGCCTTGTGTTATTTATGGTTATTTATATCAACATTTCATGTATATCAACATTTGAGATTTTTTTCTTCACATTGTGTCTTTTTGCCATTTTATTTGGTTTAATTTTATATCTACAATGTGGCCATGGCTCTCTTTCATTTCACATCACTTTTGTTTATGTGTGACCCCTGGAATGTTTTTAGTTGTTAAAACACTTAGCTAATTATCGAGAAAATCAGAACTTGTGATTTAACACATGGACCAGAATGATATTTCTGGCATTAAAGCCTTGTCAATATGGACTAATACACCCAGGATCAATACTTAGTCAATATTTGTTTTCTTGCCATGCATATGTGTGTGTGCACGCGTCCGTTTGTGTGTTAAGAGAGGGCTGCCTGCCAGCTGTGCAATCTGTTCAGTAATCTCAGGTCTGGTCTGTACACACACTACACAATCTGCTCCAGTAAAAACTGGCCCCTACACTCACACACACACATACACACACACACACACATACCCACGTGCATGCATCTATATTCATACGTGGGCCTTAACATTTTCGATTAGAGATAAAAGCATAAGTATACACACACAGTTATATTCTTTATTCTAATTCAGAGCATATGTGAAGCAAGAAAAAAAAATGCAGATTTTTATTTTCTTTTTCCTTTTTTGATGTGAGTGTTGTAGCTCCCAAAGATATGTCAAGAATATAAAAATTACTGTTCCCTGAACACAGGGTCTTCCAGACCACAATACTCTTATCAGCCCTATTTCCCTTCTCTCTCCCCTCTGCCAATTTTAACATGACGCCCTGTTTGTTGTTTAAATGGAAGGCAGAGAAAATTGGCCATTTTTGCTGTTCAGAAACTCCTGCAGCTGCTGGTAATTGGTGCTTGTGTGTATGTGTGTGAGCCTGGTAATGTGCAGTTACCACAGTAGGGGTATATGAGGCCGGGGGTGTGGAGAGTTGGGTCATGGCGTTTTAAAAAAGCTCTGTTAGGAGAAAATGATAGGCCAGTCCCTGAAACTCCATTACACACCAAACCCTTACATGAGTGGACACACTTTATTCCAGGGCAACATGAATCATGTAGCGCTCACGCAAGCAACTGGCCTCTCTGTGCGGCCGACTCTCTTCCCCAGCACAGCCTTCTGTTTAAACTGGAAGATGGCCAGTCAAGCCAGCGTACGCGGGAGCTGAAGAGGCCCCTTCGTTGCCTGTGGGCCTAGCCCATTTGCCTCAGGTCTGACAAACAAGTGGAGAACAGAGAGGAGCAAAGAAAAGGAAATAAGTGGCTGCGAGAGAGCGGCAGATGAGATTTGAAGTAGCTGAAGTAGGGCTGGAGGAAATACAAGAAGAAATAAAGGAAAGGGATGGTAGTTAAGGAAAGGAGATGGGAGGAGGAAAGATGAGAAACTAAGAGTAGAGTATGAAAAGATACGAAAAAGAGATTAAGCTTGGGTCTTGGAAGGAGAGAAAAATCAGGAAGAATGTGAAATAAAGTGTGGAACGTGTGTAAACAAGTGATATGTTGGGGCATGCAGTCATCTGTGAATGGAAAATGATGAAAATGTTCTTTGTGTGTGTGTGTGTGTCCTTACATGTGTCACTTTGTAAATAAAGGACGCTTGATTGTGTGGCAAGCATGTCTGTGCACGCTTGTATGGATGTATGCATGGAGAGCATGTGTTTGATTAGTAATTGTGCGTGTGTGTGAAGTGAACATTTGTTTTTTTTTGTTCTGTATGTGTGTGTGTGCGTGCGTGTGTGTGTGTTTGTGCGCGCGTCACAGTAAGGTGCCAGGGAGCTACAAGCCAGACCCAGGGCACAGCATGACACAACGTCCCGATCTGTGTTGTGACTGCTTCAATTACCCATCAGTCTGATGCAGAGGATGGGTGTGTGTGTGTGTGTGTGTTTATAAGTGTGTGTATGTATAGTGGTATAGTACTGTACAGTATATCGTATGTATAGTTTATTTGGAATATAATATACAGCTTTAATTTTGCAGTAGCGAAAACAACTTAATGGGTGCTTTCCATTTAAAACCACGTAAGCCCACTTTATTGTGTGACGGGTTGATTACTTCTTCACATGTTCTTTGTGTACTGTCAATACAGTGTGTGTAAACCCATCCATCCGTTTTCTATTCCGCTTATCCTCATTAGGGTCGCGGGGTCTGCTGGAGCCTATCCCAGCTGAGAGGCATGGTACACCCTGGACTGGTCGCCAGTCAATCGCTGGGTTGTATATAAACAACCAATGGAAGTGGAATGGAAGTTGTCAGCGATCTTGGGAAATAATTGTAATGTTTTGAGCAGATGATCAAGACTAGCTGCCAAACCTGGAGTCACTAATGCAATCTGCACAAGTGTAGCTATTTTACAGTAATTAATGATGGTGTTTTAACTTGAATCAGAAACTCATTGATGTCGAAATAGCTCATCAAGTCCAGTCCACTGTGTTCTTATTACTGAAAAGCTTTGATCACTTGTCAAAATTGAAGACCCAAAGAGGTCAGTACTATGTGTTGATATGTGTTTTGGTATTGTAAGCAGGGGTGTCCCACTCTGATATTGATATTAGGTCATCAGTAAATTAAGTACAAGTAAGAAAAATGAGTATTGAATTATATCGAGGGCCGCACGGTGGCTGAGTGGTTAGCACATTGGCCACACAGTCAGGAGATCTGGAAGACCTGGGTTCAAATCTCCGTTGGGCATCTCTGTGTGGAGTTTGCATGTTCTCCCGTGCGTACGTGGGTTTTCTCCGGGTACTCCGGTTTCCTCCCACATTCCAAAAACATGCATGTTAGGTTAATTGGCGACTCTAAATTGTCCATCGGTATGAATGTGAGTGTGACTGTTTGTTTGTCTATATGTGCCCTGCGATTGACTGGCGACCAGTCCAGGGTGTACCCCGCCTCTCGCCCAAAGTCTGCTGGGATAGGCTCCAGCATCCCCGTGACCCTAATGAGGATAAGCGGTATAGAAAATGGATGGATGGAATTATATCGACATGCATTTGAAGTATAAAATCTCAGATATCACAGAACCGGGGAAGTTCAACATGGCAGACTCCATCGCTCATCCAAAGCAGCTCACAAAAAACAGCACAAGGATCGTAGAAAGACCATGCGGGTGAAGAAAACAAACCTGCGGCCCTTCCCAAACTATCAACAGTGTCCCAAACATCCGCAAAGCATGAGAAAATGAGTTTTGAGAAAATGCTGAGGTTCTCTTTGGGTGTGACCCGGAGGGTTAGGATCAGGAATGAGTACTTTGAGAGGTGTGATGTTAGAGGTTTTGAAGATAAAGCCAGAGAGGCCAAACTGAGGTGATTCGAAAATGTCCAGAGGAGAGAGAGTGAATACATTGGTAGAAAGATGCTGAATTTTGAACTGCCAGGCAGGAGGCCTAGAGGAAGACCAAAGAGGAGGTTTATGGATGTAGTGAAAGTGGACATGAAGGTCGTTGGTGCGAGAGAAGAGGATGCACAAAAAAGGGTTAGATGGAGGCAATTGATTTGCTGTGGCGACCCCTTGAGGGATAAGCTGAAAACAAAAGAAAAATAAGTGACTATTCTTCTCTGTTTGAGTGATATCGCAGGATCAGGCTTTTCTTAACATTCCACACTACATAGTAAGTAATAAAAGTGCATATGAGTTGCGCTCATATTGGATTGGAATGATGTTGGTATTGGCCGATACTCAAGGTTGCAACATCGGTATTGTATCAAAAGTGGAAAGTTGTATCAGGACACCCCTTAATTGTCAACTTCCTCATAATCGTTAAGCGGCTTGAAACGACAACAGCTATAAAACTTCTGTGTAGTTCCACAGCATTCAATTGTGCACACATTGACTTCCTGTTAAGTGCAAAGTAAGTTGCAACTTTTTTTTTATTGTTAGCAATTGGGAGATTTACACATGCACCAAAGCTTCACTGTCATTGTAGTCAAGACATACAACAAAATGACCTCTGTTCGGTGAGGATGGTGAGACTGGGTGACTGACCGGATGGGCCGAGAAAAAGAGCTATGTGTTCAGACTGGTTTCCCATTCACACATGGTGTGTGTTGCACAGGTGTAGAAAACTTATTAGCACGTTAGCATTATATCTCAGAGATGAATGTTTATTTGTGGCAAAGCACACAAAAAAACTCACAAGTACACAAATAATGCACCACAACTTCATTTCCATAGCTTTTGCAAAAAAGCAAGACTAACAAGAACTACATTTCACACCTGTCATTTAAACTTTGCCCCTTGCCTTTTCTTAAGTCAGAGTTTTTGTTAGAGGGGCATTGTCATACGAGACATCTGCAAAGCAGTCACTGGAAAAGTTAATTTATGCTATCCAGGATTCAGGTCCTCCCACACTAGTTTGCAACCAACTCGCAGAACACTTGTTTATGACATTTGGCCACAAAGATTTTAATTACCACTTTTGCTTGGCACTTTCAGAAAAGTTAATGATGTTTTTGCTTCAATTAAAAAGCTTTTGAAGGCACTCAAAAAATTGAATATTTTAACAGCTCTAAGCTCGCACGGTGGCTGAGTGGTTAGCACATTGGCCACACAGTCAGGAGATCTGGAAGACCAGGGTTCAAATCTCCGTTGGGCATCTCTGTGTGGAGTTTGCATGTTTCCCCGTGCGTGTGTGGGTTTTCTCCGGGTACTCCGGTTTCCTCCCACATTCCAAAAACATGCATGTTAGGTTAATTGGTGACTCTAAATTGTCCATCGGTATGAATGTGAGTGTGAATGTTTGTTTGTCTATATGTGCCCTGCGATTGACTGGCGACCAGTCCAGGGTGTACCCCGCCTCTCGCCCAAAGTCAGCTGGGATAGGCTCCAGCATCCCCGTGACCCTAATGAGGATAAGCGGTACAGAAAATGAATTAACGAATGAATGAACAGCTCTAAGCTGTTCTGTGGAGTTACTGGATCATCATGGCTCCACAACCTGAGGGAATGTGAACTCTTTATTATTAACAATAAAGATATCATTTATGACTCTTACAGTGCATGCTAAAACAAACAATATAGTATAATAACATGCAATAAATGACACACAATCAAAGTGCAATAGCATATATGTGCAATGTATTTTTCTTTTTCATCTACATAATAATCCTGTACACTTTGTATATGATGTGAATAGGAGTGTTTTAGTTGACAATGACTTTCAGACTATAATTGGGGCACCATGAATACAAATTACACCTAAACCCTTGAATAAATCCATTAAAATAACTACACTTTCATCACATCATGATTTATGTAAGGATTGTTTAGAATTTGACATGATTGGGGTTAAGTGATGTGCAGAGAGTTGCATGGTTCAGGACTCCTTTGGAGGTTTATTTATGTTAATACAGGTTGCTCATTAAGAGGATAGCAATTAAACAAAATAATTATTCACTCTGGTTAAAAATATGGTTTTAAATACTTTTTTTTTCCCATTTACTTATTTTCATAAAATAAAAAAGGATACTACTAAGTTTATTTTATTGCTTTTGCATATGAAGTACATGCACCATATCCTTCTCCAGCTCTGTTTACTTTGTTGTAAAAGTCATCCTCTGTTGAGCTTACATTTATATATATATACTCCATATATACTCCATCTTGGCATTCGAATTTATTCACTGACACAGCAGAGCATATTAATGTCTTTAATGCATTTGACTTGCTGCTCTCCAGCTGTGCAATCAAAACACAAAAACAAAACATTCTGTCTTTTCCCATTTAATAACAGCAGTAATAAGCACTTAACTGTACTGCAGCGCCTTTGCATATACAAGGGAGTGCAGAATTATTAGGTAATGAGTATTTTGACCACATCATCCTCTTTATGCATGTTGTCTTACTCCAAGCTGTATAGGCTGCAAACCCTACTACCAATTAAGCATATTAGGTGATGTGCATGTCTGTAATGAGAAGGGGTGTGGTCTAATGACATCAACACCCTATATCAGGTGTGCATAATTATTAGGCAACTTCCTTTCCTTTGGCAAAATGGGTCAAAAGAAGGACTTGACAGGCTCCAAAAAGTCAAAAATTGTGAGATATCTTGCAGAGGGGTGCAGCACTCTTAAAATTGCCAAGCTTCTGAAGCGTGATCATCGAACAATAAAGCGTTTAATTCAAAATAGTCAACAGGGTCGCAAGAAACGTGTGGAAAAACCAAGGCGCAAAATAACTGCCCATGAACTGAGAAAAGTCAAGCGTGCAGCTGCCAAGATGCCACTTGCCACCAGTTTTGCCATATTTCAGAGCTGCAACATCGCTGGTGTGCCCAAAAGCACAAGGTGTGCAATACTCAGAGACGTGGCAAAGTCTGAAAAAAGGCTGAAAGGCTCAAAAACGACCACCACTGAACAAGACACACAAGCTGAAACGTCAAGACTGGGCCAAGAAATATCTGAAGACAGACTTTTCTAAGGTTTTATGGACTGATGAAATTAGAGTCTTGATGGGCCTGATGGATGGGCTCGTGGCTGGATCAATAAGGGGACAGAGAGCTCCAGTCCGACTCAGACGCCAGCAAGGTGTAGGTGGTACTGGTTTGGGCTGGTATCATCAAAGATGAGCTTGTGGGGCCTTTTGTGGGTTGAGGATAGAGTCAAGCTCACCTCCCAGTTCTACTGCCTGTTTCTGGAAGACACCTTCTTCAAGCAGTGGTACAGGTAGTCTGCATCCTTCAGGAAAAACATGATTTTCATGCAGGACAATGCTCCATCACACGCGTCCAAGTACTCCACAGCGTGGCTGGCGAGAAAGGGTCTAAAAGAAGAAAAACTAAGGACATGGCCTCCTTGTTCACCTGATCTGAACCCCATAGAGAACCTGTGGTCCATCATCAAATGTGAGATTTACATGGAGGGAAAACAGTACACCTCTCTGAACAGTGTCTGAGAGGCTTTGGTTGCTGCTGCACGCAATGTTGATGGTGAACAGATCAAAACACTGACAGAATCCATGGATGGCAGGCTTTTGAGTGTCCTTGCAAAGAAAGGTGGCTATACTGGTCACTGATTTGTTTTTGTTTTGTTTTTGAATGTCAGATTTGTATATTTGTGAATGTTGAGATGTTATATTGGTTTCACCGGTGAAAATAAATAATTGAAATGGGTATATATTTGTTTTTTGTTAAGTTGCCTAATAATTATGCACAGTAATAGTCATCTGCACATACGGATAACCTGCTAAATTAGCCGAAACTAAAAACTACTTCCAAAAATATTCAGCTTTGTATTAATGACTTTTTTGGGTTCATTGAGAACATGGTTGTTGTTCAATAATAAAATTAATCCTCAGAAATACAACTTGCCTAATAATTCTGCACTTGTAGATAGCGAGATAGAGAAATTTAGGGACGACAATATGACATTTTGATGTATTTTATTGTTCGATTAGCAAGCATAATGATATCACGCTTACATTACAAGACTTGTAAGACTTTTTACAGGCTGTAGAATGTCATGGTGTTTAATAAATCTATAAATGCTCTAGTGAGTGCACTCAGATGATAAGATGGACTTGTGCACTAAGCAAAGAGAAGACACTCATGGCAGGCTCATCTTAGGTGTCATTTGATCAGTGAATGTGCAAATTCAGTGATTTTTTTTAGCCTTACCCAGGAAAAACTATGTTAGATTGTTCAAAAAAAGTAATGTCTTTAATGCATTTCACTTGTTGCTGTTTCTAGCTGATGCTGTTTGTTTGTGTATTTTAGTAAAGGTAAAAAAACTGGTGCTAGCTTTTCCTGAAGACATTACTCAAGCTGTGCAAATTCTTGGTGCCTAACAAATGCTTCTGCAAACATTATATTAATGTCGACATGCTGACAAACAGAAACCACCATACAAATCAGTGCGCTCAGACTGTAAACACACCTTGCATACTTAAGCCGAGAGGAGAGACTTGCCGCTTCCTCACCTCTCATTCTTGCCCTGTATTTCACCAGGATATTTAAAAATGTTTACTTAAAAAATGTTTTAAATGGGCCGCACGGTGGCTGAGTGGTTAGCACATTGGCCACACAGTCAGGAGATCTGGAAGACCTGGGTGCAAATCTCCGTTGGGCATCTCTGTGTGGAGTTTGCATGTTCTCCCCGTGCGTGTGTGGGTTTTCTCCGGGTACTCCGGTTTCCTCCCACATTCCAAAAACATGCATGTTAGGTTAATTGGCGACTCTAAATTGTCCATCGGTATGAATGTGAGTGTGAATGTTTGTTTGTCTATATGTGCCCTGCGATTGGCTGGCGACCAATCCAGGGTCTACCCTGCCTCCCGCCCAAAGTCTGCTGGGATAGGCTCCAGCATCCCCGTGACCCTAATGAGGATAAGCGGTATAGAAAATGGATGGATGGATGGAATTATATCGACATGCATTTGAAGTATAAAATCTCAGATATCACAGAACCGGGGAAGTTCAACATGGCAGACTCCATCGCTCATCCAAAGCAGCTCACAAAAAACAGCACAAGGATCGTAGAAAGACCATGCGGGTGAAGTCCAGGGTGTACCCCGCCTCTCGCCCAAAGCCAGCTGGGATAGGCTCCAGCATCCCCATGACCCTAATGAGGATGAGCGGTACAGAAAATGAATGAATGAATGAATGTTTTAAATGATTGGAGTCATACAGAAAATAAATTTATAACACTGTACAATGGACAACTATTAATGTTTACATATTTTATGTTATTTGTTTTATATTTACCAGCTATGAACCTCACCACACGGCAGTTATTTGTACCTGCTCCAGAACCTTTGAGTGATGTTGTGCTTCAACATGTCACTGTTTTCCTGATTGAGTAAAACAAGCACACATCTGGAGGAAAAGTCACAAGGTGACAGGATTAGTGAGTTAGATTACTGGGTTGCTATGGATACCATATATATATGCACTTGCTCTCGACACACACAGTCCTTCAACCTGACCTGCTTCAGAATTGCCTTCACTATCATAATATCAGTCACCCACTCTCAGCTTTCTCCCCACCAACATAATGACATTTGCATACAGATGTCTTGCTTTGGTAATGCATGCAGCACTTGTGCATGTGTTTAACTATGCAAGAAAAGACACTTATTGTCACCATCTACTGTATGCAATGCCAACAACTTTTAGGGCTTCATAAAAACATTTCCAGAAAAGTGACAGGTTTGGGTGTCGTGAAGTGATTTTGCTTTACTGGAACAAGAGTGCCTGTCAGAATGAAGTAAAAATGAGGTTTGAGTTGAACTCATCAGCGCTCCATTCCAAAAGTGTTGCCCTGCCCCCATCCTTACTCTTTTTCTTCTTTTTCTTGTAAGCGTTTTCTTCTCAAGCCTCATGAAACAAGCCACCTACACTTTAGGACATCTGCTAAGCTGATTTTCTGGGGCTTAGCAGCACCACAGTGGTATCAAAGAGATTAGGTGAAACAACATCCAACTCTGGCTTTGTGCTGTATTTCTATAACTCAGCCCTCTGCAAATGTGTATGTGTGTGTTTGACTCCAATGAGCTTTGGGCCGTGCACAAGCTGTGTCTGTGCGTGGGTGCATGTATTATGCTGCGTGCTACAGTGGCATAGAGTCACAGAGCTGGTGTAATACCGCTGGATCTGGGGTGTGAGTGCTTCTTTGCGAACAAGAAAATCAGAATGCATAAACACAGAAAAGCTTCAGAGCATCTTGCTGGATTTTCATTGAAAAAAAAGGCATTTTCAAAAAATAAACATGCATACCTTCAGCCTGCAGTCACCTACAAATCAATATTGTTGTTAAAGTGTACTTATTTCATTTCTGTTTTCCACTTTCTGTTAAAACACAGTGTCTGAGTAACAGCTATTTAATTCTTTTACTAACACTTTGTACTTATATCTTGCCATATTATGCATGCATACTGGTTAACGCTTAGTAACTATCCACACACATAATTAAGTAGTGAAATGTAATAATGTCATTTATCCCTCTAGGTTAAGGGTTTGAATAATTGCTGCAGTCAGCCCCTACGCGTTATATTGCTGAGTGTGTGCGTGCATTTGAGTGTGTGTGTGTGCTGTGAGACCACGACTGCACACTCCGCGCCCCTTTTGCGAGATCAAGAGAGTGAGTCGCATTTGTGCGTGTTTTTTGTTTCTTCCCAACAGCTTTCACTTTTTTGTGCCCGCTAACTAGAGAAAAAAGAAAGGAGAGGAGCGGAGGGAGGGTATTTGAAGCAAGAAAAGAGTGCAAGCCAAAGAGCATTGGGTGCTGTGTCAGTCTGATATTTTCCATAGTGACAGCTGGGCCCAAAAGCTCAGACCCTTTTCTTCTGGCACACAAAGCCCATTAAGTATGCCACTCGTTCAATGGCCCCCGCAGCCTCCAAATTGCTCCAAGCTCCTCCCAAAAGTGTGGCAGTCTTTGTCATTGTAATCAGGCCTTGTTTGTGAAGTGCTGCCTGTATTTACCACCGCCATGGGTGCACATTTGCCCAGCCTGCTGCTGCTGTGAGTGCAGGAGGAGAGAAGGAACACACGGCGAAAGTGTAAGATAAGAGTTGGGAGGTAAAAAATTAAAAAAGACGAGGATGAACAGAGAGTGGATGGAAGAATGGTAGGAGACTTAGGGGCAAGTTGAGGCAGAAGGTTTACTATAGCAAACAAAGCAAAGATATCAGGAAATAATTTGACTCTGCAACTTTGCAGGGTGCCCAGGGTCACAGCAGGAGGGTGAGAACTATGACGCCCGTCTGGATCATAGGGTGGAAAATCATGTTTTTTTTCAGTGATGCCACGTGGCTGCAGGCGTGGCCATGCAGATGAAGATATCTATGCTCCAAAAGAGTCGAGCCTTTCTTAACTGACAGACCTAGTGACATCGTGGTACAGCGTAAAGACAGGGGAGCAACCGATGTAGATTATTGGGGCCACATGATGCCTTTTGGCAGCACTGACCCCATTCTACTTGTCACCCTCTTCTCCCCCCCAAACCTCACCCCAAGCTGTGAATCGGGCGGGGTAAGCAGGAAGGAGAGCCGACAGGGAGGGTGGGTCTCTAGAGATGATGGTCATCCGTAGTGGCATTCAGACCCAACTTTGTCTCTAGGCTTTTCTCCCCTCTTTCACTTTGAGCGTGCGCACACACCCCTGTTAAGAATTCATAACTCTCACCCAAAGAGTTGAAGCAGTGTAATAAGTGAGTAATAAAGAGCCAGAGGCACTTTGAACATATTAAAAAGAGCAGCATATATTTTTGGACCACAGTGGATGTTACCAGCAAACAAGGTAACTTGGATGGATGTTCAAATGAAACGCAAACTCCAAGTCCAAACAACATACATTAGTATGTGAGCTGCATTGTTGTGGCTAATGGGTGCTGACAGATATGGGCGATATCATGCTGCATGGATGTTAGAGTGGGGGAGAGAGTAAGGTTGGGGGTGTGAAAGGATGTGTGTGTGGGTGTGTTAGTTGGGGGTACTATTTTAATGTCTAATGTCCATCTGTAGATGAGCCCACAATCACTGAGTTTCACAAGTCTTCAACAAAAAGTCAGTACAAATTCAAAACCTTTCCCTTTTCAACCCCAGTTCCTTTTGCGAAATCCCTGATTTTGCACACTTTTAGTCATAATAAAAAAATCTCAGTCACTCCGTGTTGCCCTGCCAGATAAATTAAAAGTTCAACACGAACAGTTTAGAATGCAGTTGGTCCTCAGTTTAAGCCAGTTTTGTGGTTACATATGCACTGGCGGACTGGAGGAGTAACACTTTTGCTACGCCCACAGGAAGGTTTTGTTCTTTTTAGTTATCTGTTATCTAACTTTAAACTCCAAAAGAAGTGAAAGTGAAATTAGATGTGTAACATCATAAAATCAACATTGGCTGTATGAAGCTGCTGTTAAGATGGTATTCTTGAACATGTGAAAGGATCTGCTGCCATAAAATGGACACTTATACTATAGCTAAGCAGCACCGTCGTCACAAGAAACCCGTCTCCCAGTTTTTGCAACACCCCTTCCAGAGTGCAAGACAACCACGGGGATAGAAGTAAGGAAATGTTAATACTGTTTCATCTAAGCCTTGTATTTCATCTTTGCATTACTGTATTTTACATATTTTTCATGGGCTCTATGTACAGAATGAGCGACCTGAGTGTTAATTTAGGCATAATTTTGGCATGAGATTCAACTTAACACCAAAACTGAACTTACAAAGGACCGCAGCTTGAACAAACCAGACCACCTGCATTTGTCAGGACTTTAGAATAACAAAGATGATGAAGACTGAGTGAAATTGTCTTTAATTAGCTCAGGTGGGTCATTTTCTCAACAAGGTTTTGTTTTCTACTCTCGAGTGTGTGCATGTGTGTGCATATTTGTTGGAACTTTATTGTCACCCTGTCTCCAGGACAGCTGGAGGCTGTGTCAGAGTTCAGCTGCCTGCTCTACAGAGCGGAGAATAAAGGGGTTGACATTGGGGGGTGGTTGTCTTTGCTATGTGTGTATTCATTTTGGTGTGTTTGCATATGGCCGAACGTGCAGAATGTGTATGCTCAGTCCTCTCTGCCGGCTGGAGCAGAAGGGTGCGACCTGTGGGGGTGAAGAGTGAGAGAGCCGTGATCAGAGGCTGTCTGCCATCCTCCGATAAGCAGTCAATTCATTATTGGTGTTCTTGCGCTCACTTTTTCATGCCAATAAAGTTGGGATGCAAATGGCAATGTGGTGTGTCGTAGATTTGTCTAGTATCAACATTGCTGAATAATTCCACCATTTTTAGCAAACTGCGTGTAGCACGCATTGTACTTATGAGAAGTAAAGTGTATTTAAACACAATTTTTCAATTGCAGAAGTTTAATAATTACTTTAAAAATGTTAAATTAGAATATCAAAATATTTTTTACTTAGGGTTAAATACATGGTTTGTGTAGTTTTCAGGGGAGGTGTGTATTAGTTGTAGTAATTGCTTTCATAAATATACTTTAATTTAAAAATAGTGTAGATTTGTTTAGTTGTAATAGTGTGTTTAGTATAGCATATTTAATGTGTTATAATTTTGGATTTAGTTTAGTGCTGGTTTTGTGATTTAGAATTGTGGCTTTAGTTTAAGGGGTTTCAAATTTAGTTTAGTTTTAGTCCGAAGCATTTTTTTAAGAAAATGAATAGTGATATTTACTGCATGCAAAAATATTGACCCTTGTTCTCCTCTCCACACATCAATTCCATTAGATACACATCAAGGGTATTGCTTTTAATAGTCATATTGGCCAATTGTAAGTCTAAAAATAATTAATCAAACTTATAATACACCCTCTTAAGCTGGACCCTTAGGCAAACACTGGTAAGATAGTCAATATTATTATAACTCTGAAAACTCACTCATTTCAGGTGTACTTTTACCATGGAGTGCATAGCAAAACACTTTGGTCCCCAAAAGGTGACATGCTTTCCTACCCAAGGATGTCAGGAACTTGCAGCGTAAGCTAACAAGCAACGTCATTTGGAGAACAAATACATTTGTTTCAATGTGTTGCATTTTGATTTATTTCACATCACCACTTAGATATTTGACAGGTGCTAAAAAGTACTTTAAAGTTTTGTTTCACACATCAGTGATTCAACATGTAAAAATGATTTTTTTTTCACTGCAGTATAAACTTTTTTTTGTTTAGTTGTGTGAAAAGTCTGTTTTTTTCTCCTTTTTTTCAGTTTTACGTAGTTGTTTTAAACTTTGCTATGGTCAATGTTTTTCATATCGGGAGATTACGAATACACCTGCTCAACTCTAGTCAACAAAGAGGTAAGAAGGCAGTCATATACTTTAAAAAATGAATGAATGGAGATGAAATGAAAAGAAGAGAAGAAGTGTTAGGTCGTGTGTTGATGGCGGAATACCCCCCGTTCCATCTTGGAGAGATGAGGA
The DNA here is from genome assembly GCA_024372805.1 of Oostethus manadensis. Classification (NCBI taxonomy): domain Eukaryota; kingdom Metazoa; phylum Chordata; class Actinopteri; order Syngnathiformes; family Syngnathidae; genus Oostethus; species Oostethus manadensis. The sequence continues at coordinate 1,388,899 of QODF01000033.1, read as the reverse complement.
TAATGGGAGCAAGCAATGGGAGAGCTCATTATCTGGCCGACCATCTGCTATTGAGAGGGAGGAACTGTCTGTCTGTCCCAGACACACACACAACACATTGTGAAAAGGCCTGGAGTTAGAGTGAAATTGTTCCTCCAACTTACCCAAATTAGCTGTACATCTGCTATGTGTGGCCCAAAATAAGGAGCCGAAGCATATAACTTACAAAAGGTAACTTACAAAGTAAAAAGCAAGGATAATTACAATTTTTGAAATAATGACGTACCAATAGGTTACAAAGAACTTACTAGGACTTTTAAACTATGTTTTCATACTAAAGTCGAAACACTGAAATAAGGTGCTTCCTTTTATTTGTTTTTCTGAATGGAAATGCTTATTTATGTTTTTAATTTTTTTAATTAGATTGCAGAGGGAGCTTAGTGTGAGAAGTTGTCGGCCACAGCAGATGCTCTTTGTTGCAGTGCTAGCTATTGTTGGTGAAAGCTGAGACTTGGACTGGGGGGAGGGAGGGTGATTAGGATGACGGTGTTGCGTGTGTGTGTGTGTTGGGGTGGTGGGGGGCGATTCAGGCCCTGGGCCAACTCCCGGCAGTAGGGGCACAATGCGCCCTTCCTATTGGCTCTCCCCAGCTGTCAATCACCAGCACCCCACCCCTCGGCCCGGCAAGTTGTGGTAAAGTTTGAGCAAGTTTGTGCAGCACCAGTTCAAACTTGGCGGCAGCACTTGACGCTCGGACGGACAGGATGGCCGCAAAGATGAAGCTGTGTCGCACTTTTCTAGGTTCGTATCATTAACTTTTATCCTGTGGTGGCGAACTTCACGAAGAAGAGACAACTTTCAAGCCGCTGCCGTTGAACTCCGCGTGTGTGTTTGCCGGCTTGACTGAGGCGCATTAGCGCAAATTGGAATACTCTGTGCCCACTTTTTTCTTAGAAAGTTCGTGTGTTTATGTTTGGCCGCTCTTCCAATAACGCTGTCCGGTCACCGGGGGTTTAACGGGAGGTTACAGCTCAGCCTCGTTGTAAAAGTTTCATAGACACTACATGAGACGTACGTTTATATTTGAAAATAAACTTTACTCCATCATTTCGTCTCAGCGTCGACCCCGTAGTGAAACTCTCCAGACAAAGGACAGTTGATCCCCTAGGGGACCTTGTGGCCCTGGTACCGTGGGGACAATGCGAAGCTGCGGGCTGATTAGAAACTTTTTTGTTGCGGTAGACTGTCGGCTTGTTCCATCTGTCGAGGGCCCGCTGGGGCCTCCCACGGTCCCAACCTTAGCACTCACTCAGCTGCGGCCCCATGTAATATTTATGCCCGATATAGCCACCATGCAACTTCATTCATAAAGTGGAAGGAGGCCTCTGTGCCATCTGCACCCACACACAGCGGGGGAAGTTTACCATCTTGTGTTGGCATACACTTCCACCTACAATGCAAGTAAAGAAGTTACATTTCACTTATTTTGATCATATTTGTCATGTTTCTTCTACCTAATCCGAACTACAAACATATTTGAAATATTATGAAAAACTTCAATAATTTATTCCAAAAAAGCATATTCATTATTATATTACATTGTTACCATTATATATTTATTCGTTATTGTATTTTTGTAGTATTACAATATACCATTTGCGGTATTTCCAGATGTTTATTTTATCGGCTTTGAAAAACGCCTGCTATGTAAAAGAGCTAAAGAATTTGAAACCAAACAGTTATGAAAAAATATTTACAATTTGTGCTACACTTCCCTGATGAGATTTAATACTTTTGGAGATGACCAACTAAGGTGGGGGATTAATTTGAGAAACAGTATATTATGATTAATTTTTAAATCTTTTATCTAGGTCTACGCACAAAGGTTCAGCAGCTGTCTTGTGCTTCAACAACATAGTGCAATGACCTGAAATACTGACACAGGATTGAAAATGAAATCCTCATCAGGTCTATTTCTACACTTAAAGCGGGAAATGCAGAAATGTATGTTACCTCCACGATAATCTCATGTAAAGTGATGTGCTGCCTGAGTGCTGTCCATGGTTCTGATACACCCTTTGGAAGGGCGGGGGAAAAACTGTGGAGCTCTCCGCAGCCTGCCTGATTTAACTCAAACAAAAGTAACAACAAATAGTTTATTTTAAGGCGGGTGAGTGCAGACTTTTTCCACAGAGGGCGGCGTACAGAAAAATGGAAGGATACAGGGGCCAACTTGATACATTTTATACAATAATGATGCTAAAATCAATCCAATGTAGGTCTAAAAGATATGTTTCAAAACATCTTAGCTTATCACATTAGTAATGAATTCATGCTTTTATAGAATATGCCAAAAATGTGGGCCGGGAAACAGCCCCTGGGTCGTACATTGACACCCCTGTTTGAAGGGTTACACCATCACTCTCCATCTTTTTTAAGATTAGGCTGTGAAGTTGTGTTCATTTCCACCAACTTTTTACATACCCCCCCCAGCCCCCCAGGTGGATCAAGGTTTGGGAGATTTCATTAAACCCCCCCATCCTCCCATCACCCGCCTTGTTTATTCGATTGTCGCCGCTGTTGTGTGAGTCCCCTCTCCTACGCAGGGAGCCTCAGTTTGAAATCATACTGATGCGTCGTGCACGGCCAGTGATTGATTTCAGCTCCAATGCATAACAATGGGATTGCACAAAAAGAGCCTGCTGCAAGGAGATAAGAATTTAATAGAATTTCTGAAAGCTGAAGGTTGGGCTTTTTGAATATTCCCTGCGTGAGCAGCGTGGAGACAGCAGATAAAGAATGGCATTTGTGGGGACTATTCTCAAATGGGTTGTAATGAATGGTTGTCATTTCCACTAATGGTTTCAAAACAGCAAAGAAAAAAACATTTGGGAGTGATTCCAAGTAACACTCTTAAGACTGGCTCTAGGAGTTGGCATTATTCTCTCAGTGAGACTATCTGCAGATCTCCTAAGGGACAGCGATCTCATGACCACATGCGATATTATGTTTTGTAGCATCATATTTGTAAGTAGAGAGTTTAATTTATGTAGCAAGTCCATGACTGCAGGGAAGCAAATTTACCTTGAATGAAACATTAGGTCATACCACTTTCAAGTGGAGGGGGAGGACTATGGTCTCTTCCATCAGTAGTTATGATGGAGTGATATATCTACGGCGTTGTGTTGATGGTGCTTGCTCGGACTACACGTCAGTTTGGGGGCGGGAAGGCACTTTTCCATTTGTGCTCGTATTAAAATGCAGTTTAGTAGTTTGAAGCGCTCTGCCTCCTTGGCTGGGATGATGCTCGTGTTCGGGCGAGAGAGAGATGGAAATGTGGGCGTGTTCGTACACGGGAGCGCGCGTCGTGAGGGGGGTTGTGTAGGGGGGGGTCATGGGGGTGGTCCTCAAGCCCTGCCCATGTGATGCTCGAGGTTTTACTACAGCTTCCGTGATGTCACGGCAAAGGGCGGAGGAAGGAGAGCGGGGTGGCGGAGGGGAGGAGGGGGCTACAATGGCTCATGAGGGAAAGGTAAGTCAATATTAGGGTTTTTTTTTTTCCCGCTGACAAAGGCAAATGAAGCCATGTTTTTGCTTACAAACAAGTAACATCCCTCACGCCCCGATCCGGAGCCGTGGGCCGGTGCTACGCGGAACCGAGGCCGTTTTCTCCTTCCTCTGTATTTACCACATCTGGACCTTTTGGAGCGGGAGACAAAAATCCTCTTTAAGCATTCCCTCGGATGTGGTTATCATTATTATTTTGACTACTACTGTTACGAGCGTTGTTATCGAAAGAAAACTTCATCTTCAGTTTTTAAAACACAGTGAGGGCGCAGCGTCGACATATTGTTGATTGCAGGTAAAGAACACAAATATACAGCTTCAGTTCATGTGTGTGTGTGTGTGTGTGTGTTTTCTCACACTTTCTTGCGGTGTGAAGTCTGCCTGATGTGGACGTGTGCGCGTTTGTGTGTGTGCGTTATCCTCCGAATAGTTCATCGGTGTGTATTTAATGCTCCTCTAATGCTCTTTCATGGAGCTGTGTCCTGCACTTGAGGTGTAGTCGCTGCGTCCTCTGGTTTCACCTTTGCATCTTCCATCCAGGAATATACGCACCCGTTCGCGCAACGCCGCCGCCAGCCAGCCTACACAGGAGACGTATTTGTTTTGCTCCAGCGTGCAAAGTGTGTGCAATCCGATGTGCGTAAATCTTGCTGTTTTTGCGATGTGTGGTGTGGACGGATGGATGGATGGAAAGATGGAGTGAGTGTGTTGAAGAGGGAGGGGTTGGCCATTTGATCCTCTGCAGCAGAAAAGGAACAGAGATGCTCTTTTCAAATGTCAGCCGCTTTTAATTTTTTTTGTAAGTTTTCAAAGCGTAGCGGGAATAACCAGCGGTGTTGAGGAAACACGCTGCACGCTTTTTTTTCCCCCCTCGTCGGATTCTTCCCTAATGTGGACCTGTGTGTTGTGTTTGCACAATCCTTTCCTCCGTCGCTTTGCTTTGCTTACACGGCCACGAAATGTGCGTGCGTGCGTGCGTGCGTGCGTGTGTGCGGCCCTCGGTCTGTCAATGCACCTGCGTCCTAAGATGGAGGAAAGAGATGAGGGACGTTGGTGATGATGCAGACTACAACTACTATCTCTCCCTTGCAAGATGAAATGTTGTGACATTGAAAATCTCAACCTTAAACTTTTACGGATGTTTTTTCATTATTATTTTTTTTTTTTTTTACTATTATTGTTCTGTGTTTCTCTTTTCTGGATCCACCCAGAGGAAACTATGCTAACTTTAAACTGTTGAGAACACTTTTTTTTGTTTCCCTCTGCTGACTTGTCCTGTGAAATATAGCCCAGTTTTAGGGATTACAGAATTAGGTTATTGGTGCCTTACGTTGCCCACAGGAGACTACAGAGCTGAGTGTAGCATAGGCCGATCTTGTCTCTGTGTTTTTTAGTTACCTTAATGGCAAACCTTTCTATTTATTAGGGATTGAATAGCCCGTGGCGAGGACAGCAGGTGCCGGAGGAGGGAGCGTAATAAACATGTTGGCAGAGCAGCTGGGGCCAAATTGCACTCTTGTCATTCAAAGCCTATCAGAAATTTAAGCTATACAAGCAAAGGTCAGGGTCCTGCAGACTTTCAATGGAAAGGAGACATTTCAAATGAGAACCCTGAAAGTAATGAATTCCACGCCCCCTGTTTTGAAAGGAATAAACTCAAATGTATGATGATTAAAAAGAATGCTAAACGTACCGTCTTGGAACAGTGCGGTGCCGGTGCCACACATTTTATAAGCAGCAGTGGCACGTTTGTTGTTTCTCAGATGCAGAGGTCAGGGTGGCCCTCAGGGTGAGTTCCTCCAAAAGCTGATGTTTTGCTCTCCTACATTTATTCCCCTCTGCTTTGCCCCAGAACCATAACAGGCATTGGTTCTGACCCCAGCAGTTAACTGCTCTCTTTACACAGTATTTAACCTATACCACGCTGCACTGTTGATTTTTTCAGAATGCAAGCAAATGTATTCAGTTGCAGTTTTAATCTCTTTTTAACTGCACAACTTTTGATTTCTGCTTGGTTGACCGCCTAATCACATTGTGTTGTGGAAAATCCTTCTTTACAGGACCTGTAGTGTACAGCTGGCCCGGCTCCGTATGTACACTTAATACCGTTACAGTCGGCTCACTCTGGTATTTAATCTAACTATGGATTTAGGGCTCTTTGCCCCATTGTCCCAATACAGTAAGCTGTGAGTAATGGTATTAACTCGGAGCCTCAACTTTTTAGGTATGTGTGTGTGTATATATGTTTACGCACACAATTCTGTCTTTACAAAGACACCCCTAAAGGAAGTAATGCTGTGATTCTTTAACAGTGTCATTCAAAACTGAGCATTATGATCTAAGATTATTTGATGCAGATTTTGTATTGGATTGATTCACAAGCTTGTGTGCGCCTTCATCAATTGTCGGTGAGTTTTTTAGACAGGAACTGAAGAAATGCATGTTTTGCTTAAAAAAACCAAAACATTCTTGTGTCTAGGATCACATCTTTCGTAATCCATTCAGTTTGCATTAATATGTCGCTCATATAACCACCACCACCACAATTCTTATTAAGCAAACCTCCCTGGTGAATAACTAATTGTCTCATGCTCCTCCAAGTTTTGCTATGAAATAATGAGCTGTAAGTCTTTTAGGTGCCTGAGCAGCACGGGATTAAAGGACATGAGACTATACTCTGTATCCAAAGCAGACAACATCTAAATTGCTTTTTAGTTTTTCTAGTCGTTTATTTTCTTCTCCACTTTGAACAGTTCAAATGTTTCAGGTTTTCATTAAGAAGAAAAAAGAAAATATAGACCAACCGATTCAGCTGTCTTTTTATTGTGTGGAAAAATCCACAAGCTCAGCTGTAGTCCTTACTCAGTAGCCAACACAGAGAACAGCGGATCAGACCTGAGGCCAGAAAATATTCTTATAGAAAGCTGTTATATATTTGGCATTTAGGAAGTACTCTCAGCTACTTGGCCTCTAACTAACAATACAAGATAGATGCTCACTTCACATCCCTTTACAAAAAGGAATGGAGGAAAGGGAGGCAAAAGCAAAAGGACACAGGAGAGTATTCATGGGTGTTGTATGTGTGGAGACAGCTGAGACAGAGATGCAGACCAACAGTATTGCTGCTGTCATCACTTTCTCACTGGGGGGGGGCAAAAGCTGATAAACAAGCATTTTTCAGAGTGCTGGCTGGGCGTTGGCGAGTTCTGCATGTAATGGGAAAAGTAGAGATGGAAGCGCAGGGAGAGTTTGGAGGAGAAGAGGCTGCAGGGAGTTCATGGGGTGTGGTTCAGGACCTCTCACTTTTTCAAAGGTTTGCTTTTAGTCTGCACTGCAGCTTTGTCTGCAGAAATGCAACAAAAGGACATATATGGCACAAGGGCTTGATTGACATCTTGCGTCACTCTGAGATGTAAACAACTTCTGGTTATGTCATATTACCTAAATACTTCAGACTGTCTTGCTTCTTAAATGAAAGCTTACTCTTGCAGCTTCCTTTGAAATTTCCAGGTATGTGTCGACTTAAAACTTGGTCTTTCAGGTGTAGACAGGTTAGTAGCTCATGTGCAAAAGGACTTTTTTTTATAGACAAGAGTGCTTCCGCTTTTATAACATCAGGTTTCACCTCACCCACTATTGGGTAAAACCTGCTTCTCAGCCTCAGGGCTATACTAAAAAGTAGATATGTTCAGCCTTGAGCACTGATACAAAGTACACCTCAGTCTCCTTATTGATACACCCCTTTAAACATCTTCACAATGACGTGGTCTGTTACAGTATAAGATGAATCTAGTGGGGATTTCCAATAGACTTAAAGTTTCTCTTGGGTGATCAGGGCAATGAAGTGAAGAGCTATTACCTTAATGAAAAAAAGGGGGAGGAAAAAAAGAAGGCTGATTTATGGATGATTCATTATTTACTGACCATTCATCCCTCCTATCCTCCCCCCACTCTCTTATATTTGTGCCCCGAAAAGCTCGATAAAAATGCGCAAATTTGATTGATTCTATTAGTCAACTGACAGAGACCCCAGCTGCGGCACTTAACCGCGTGTGTGTGTGGTTGTTCCTTTAAACATAAAGTAGTAAAGTAACATCACCCCACCCCCTAACATTCTCCTCTTTAACCCCGCCCGTTCCTCAAGCCACCACCCCTCCACTACTGTTTTTTTAAAATATGTCTTTTTCTCCTCATGTTTTGCCTCCTGCTCTTTGACAAATTGTAAATCCTCACACCCACTTCCTTCCTTTCTCTGTTCCTAGAAAATGAGTTTCGGGGCGAGCTGGTGAACCAGCGGTGGACACGAGGCGAGAGGACCAGCAGCCGCTGTCAGGCCTCCCTGAGACTGCAGAGCCGTCAACCAATCATGGTGAGTGACAGGGCCCTGCAGCAGCAAGCCCCCCGCCCTTCAACACCGTCTCACCACTCACGGTTACCTACCCGCCCGACCAACAACTTCATTTTGCTTCCTGGACATTTCCTCATTTCATAGCTCAGCAGGGACAGTACGAAAGAAGGGGCAGGATGAAGGAAAGGTCTGTGCGTCGGGTGAGGGAGGGGGTCAGGTGATGGAAGACTGAAAACATAATCAAACAGCACATCAAATGTCCTGCACAGCCCCACCCATCCTCTTCTCTGACCCAGTTCAGCTTATCTCACTTCAGTTAAGCTCAGCGTTTTGCCTCTGCTGAGTTCACTTCTAGTCACAGCATTTTTATATTGTACTGAAACACAATGAAAACGAAACTCAAAAGGATGGCCTTGAGCTCCTCATACTTCAGCAGAAAAGGATATGCCATCCCAAAACTAACTCCGCTCCACTGTCATACTGATCATGTTTTAGGTTATTTCTAGAAGCTGAAAACAGTTTCTCTCTTTCTTTTTGGATGGCAACACACACAACAAAGAGATGGAGGGGCTGAGGAGTGTGGAAAGGAGATGGGTGGGGGGTGGCGAGGGGGAGGAGGTAACAGGGGGTGGGTTGTTTCCCCCATGGGCCCAGTAAAAGTAGTTTTGCCCCCCTGCCTTGATGGCTCAGATTCATCCAAGAAGATGACGTTTATTGATTTGGGTTGATTTCCACTGCTGGGGACCCGAGGAGAACAGGAATAAGGTTCCCCCTGAATGGCACCTGTCATAACAGAACCTTATCAGAGGTGGAACGGAGAAGATGAGCTTCTGGTCATCAGGTGGAGAGCCAGGATTTTTTTTTAAAAACTTTTGTTTAATAACCTGGCATTGACAGATGTTTCTCTTTTGCCTGAAATAATCTGCACGTTTATTTGGATGTACTCTGAAATGTAATGGTTTCTTCTCTTAGCAAATAGTTTTTATGTGACTCCACACACAAACATTCATTTTCATCCTTTTAAATGCAAATACATGACAAGATCGTTTTACTCTTCTTAACCACTTCTATTTTTTAATATTATCCTTTTATTTTTGCATAGTTTTGATAGGATTATAAAAACACATTTTATTGTTGGGAAAAGTTTCAGCTAGATAATTGAGCATATGTAGCCCAATAGGGGAAAAAAATTAGGTTCCAATATGGATCCTTGGACAATAAAGGGCTAATTTGGCCTTGGTTAAGGCTTGCTCTTGTTTATGTATAGAGAGAGAGAGAAACACATTTCCCCCTCCTCCCACCTCTCCATGCTACTCCTTAGTGAATTATTAAAATGAAACCATGAATAGGCTTGCCGTGCACACTAATCCAACATGGTGGTTGCCCGGCGTGGTCAGCCTGTACAGGGAGGTGTGAAGCGCATCTCTTAATTGGCAGCTGCTGCCTGCAGGTCATTTTCTGGGATGTCAGTCTTCCGCCATCATCTCCAGTGACTCCTTGCAACTCTCTCCCTTGCTCTTGTAAAACTAAAAATGAATGAAAGCGTCATTAATGTGAGCCAAGAGATGAGGGGTGACCTTCTTTCTGAAGTCAGCGCCCCCAGCCAGACATTTACATAGAGCTGTCACAATGCACAGCAGCACCCTCCTATACCAATGCATCCCATGCAAAACCATAATTGAGAATGTACAACACAGCCTGTAGGGATGAGCTGTGCATTCCACCTTTTGCTTTTATTCCTTTTTTCCTGCACCACCATTTCACATTACATTTCACACTAGTTTAAATCACACACAATGCACGTTCACGCTGCAGGTGTCACACACTTTTATTCACACATGGACACAATACTCTCTCCTCCTTTTTCTCCCACTCGCTTATATTGCAAATCATGTGCACACTACACAAGGGGTCTTGCTTAAAAGACAACAAGTCTGAACATAAATTAGAAGTGCGCCTTTCAAAGAGATTATGAAAATCTGATGATGGCTTGCCTCGGTGGGTTTGGTTCCTCTCACTGTGACTTGTGCACATACAAATTTAATGAGTTGGAATTGAGAAAAGGGACAGGAAGAAGAGAAGGATGTGCTTACCAATTTAAAAATGTGTAGCTATGGTTACACAAACATGAAAGCAGCAGCCACTCTTTCCTGATAACTGTCAAGTATTAGCAGGAGCCATTAGAAGAAGGTGGAAGAAGTGCTGAAGGTGTAATGTGCTCTTTGATTTGTATTTACGCACACGTGTGACATTTGAGCACGTGCACATTCATTCAATTAACGATCTAATTAATTAGCGGGAATGCACCGTTTACATCTACACTCATGTATCTATTTTGCTTTCGGTTGTACGCCGTTTGATTCATCAGCTGCTTTTAACCTCCCATTACCAAGCCCAGCAAATTGATTGGATGTATACACAGACCAGCCCATTTGTGTGAGGGAGAACACGCCTATTCATAGAAAACTCTTCACACTGCACTCTTATATCCACTCAGCTCGGCGTTGCAAGTTGAGTGCAGAAGGAGTCCACTACTTCCTCCAGGCAGGGTACAAAGCTGCTGCTTGTTGCACAACTTCTATACTAACAGAGCCTGATCTAAAGAGTTGCAAAGTCCACACACAGGAAGGGAGGGTTTTTTTCTGCCTGCACCTGTACCTCCGGCCTGGGTAAAGGCTAGTGAATGAAGCATACTCTTGGGTGGGGGAAAAAAACTCCTTATCGACAACAACAGCATGCTTCATCTTCCTCCTATCCCTCTTTCTCTCATTTATTCTCTATTAGCAGGAAAGGGCTTTTGCCAAAAAGAGAGGAGGAAAGGGGGAAAACTAAGAGGAGAAACAGGGGGCTTGTGTGTGATTCTCACTGTGGTGCTGCCAGCTTGACTGTAGGGAGAACACAAAGCAGTTAAGTGCCTGGGCAAAGAAGCGGTTGGGGTGTGGTGTGGGTGGGGATCTTGCAGGAGGGAGAAACTGTGAAACATAACAAGAGAAAAAAGAAGGGAGAAAGCGGTGATAAAATAAAGTCCAGTAATCAAAGCTAAAAGCTCCATTGTGACTAAAAAGCATCTCATAGCTTTAAAGTGCAGCGGCGGTTAATGTGCGTGTGTGTGTGTGTGTGTGTGTGTGAGGAAGTGAGTGTTGGAACTGGGTTTACACCTGCTCTTTTGAGGCTCTGCTTTGCCCATACACACACACACGCACACACACACACACGCACACACACGCACACACACACACACACACACACACACACACACACACACACACACGCACACAGTATATAGATGTTCGCTTCATAAAAGTGTTATTACAGCAGCTTTTTAGAGGCTGTATGATTTTTCCTCATTATTATAATATTCAGAGTTGTGATTTCCAGTCCTTCCTCTCACTAATGGCTCTGACCCCTGTGCATCCGGGGCGCATCGCTGCTGTATAACATACAATCATGTTCACCATTCAGGCACTGCAAATTACAGGTGGTGTAATGGAGGGTGGGTAAGGGGAGGGAATTGTAAAAGCAGCTTGAGCCTCCTCTGTCAATTCATTTTGTGAGTTACTACTTCAGTATTTGTTGTTTGTTTTTTTCAGCTATTTCAATAGAAAGCAATAGAAGACCTCCGTGAGCGGTTTTACATCTGTAAACTTTCCCTGAGCCTGAGTTTTGACTAGCTCTATCTCTTTGTCTCCCTTCTGACAGATGAGTGTAGAAAGTAATGACAAGCGGACTCGCACTCGTTCTAAGGGAATCAGAGGTGAGTGTAATAATAATTTATCTGGATTGGGTCAGGTAATGTCCGATTGCATTAAAAACAAAAACATTTTCTGTCATATGTTTGATTTGGTTTAATTTTATTTCAACATGCATGTAAATTACATTGGAATACATCACTTAATACACTTGACAGTTCCACTTGTCCAAAAGGAGTAAGAAGAAGCAAAGCTTATTAAATCCTAACCCCGTAGGTTTTCTCCTTTTTCAATACATTTGTACACTTCCTGCAGTTACTAAGTTTAAAATGCATAAGTAAGGTCATGTGACAGTGTGTTGAATGGTAGTCAATGTCCTTATCATCGCAAATAACTTATATTGCAGTCCTGATGAAGGATGGTCATAATAAATAATAATAGTGCTGAGTGGTATATAAACAATTGTAACAAAACGTTGTTGTTGTACAGACAATGTTCTCGCTAGGAGAAAAGTTCCTAGTACAAGTATAAGGTGATAGTAACAAACATAGCACGGACAGTCAACAGACAGAAAATGTACCTCCAAGGAATGAAGTAATATGGCCTTGGATGTACACAATATTTCACGAGTCTTCTTCCTTGTATTTTGTAAACATTAACTGTTTGTAATGTTTCTTGAAGTCCCTCATTGTAGAGGATTGTTTTACTTCTTTACTTAATCCATTCCATAGTTTGGAATACGTACCCAATACATACCCACATACCCAAGTACTAAAGGTTTTTAGTGTTGTTCTTGCATATTTGTGTTTTAAGTTAAGTTTATTCCTAAGGTCATATTTCTCTTCTCTTGTTGAGAAAAATTGTATGACATTCTTTGGTAACTGGTTGTTGTTTGCTTTATGTTTATTCTCTGAAAAAATACAGAACCGTTCACTTACTTGCATTTATGCATGAAGGATTAGTGCTATTAGTGGATTTTTTTGTTTAGAAGCAATGTTGCTGAGCAGCAGCTGAGATTCATTCCAAGTGAATGATGAAAGAAGAAGAAACCAGGATGCTTCTTACACACACATAAACACGCACACACACACACGCACACGTCTGTGCAGTTAATGTATCTCTCGGTGTATCTTGATATGTGGGGTATTTCTGACATGTGATTAATGCATGAGATATTGGAGCCCTAGCTCAATTCTCCGGGGTTGTATTGTTTTCTCATTTGCTCCAAATGAAAATAGAATATTTCTCCAAACTCATTCTGTTGCTAAACTCCCAATCGATGCTGCCAGCCAGCTGACAGTGATGTGTGTGTGCTGATGGGGAGCACAGCTTGATTTATGTTTTCAAGGCAATTACTTTTAGTTGACCCTGGAAAAAAGTGATGCTTTACTGTTAAGGCAGTTGTGCTTTGGATTTAATTTCCTCTCATGCTAACTTAAGTGCAAGAATTCATAATGTTTTATTGCTGATGTCTGCATATGATTGTTACCGTTATGGTTTTTCCTGTTTGCTCATATGTACTTGTTTTTCACGGTTGCCTCTGTGTGTGTTTATATGTGAACTGGGGTGTGTAGGTGTTTCTCTCCTTTGCAGTCAGCAGTGTGTACGCTTCTATTGTGGAAGCCTCGAGAGATTTGTATGCATTTGTGATTTATTGATCTGAGTTTCTTTTAGCAGCACCGATTTCAGAATGCCAGCTCACCTTTGTTCTCTCCCCCCCACCTCTTTCTCCCCCCCCTCCTCTGTTCTATCTCAGTTCCCATTGAGCTCATTGGACAGGAGCTGAGGTAAAAATACACCTTCATCTTCATCTTGCATAAAGTTACTTTATGTGCAAACCCCACTTGACACTTATAGACACAATATCGGTGCTTCTTTAAGTGAAGCTCAAAATTTGTAGTTTTTTAGTTCCATCTCTCCTCATACTGGCCTCGATGCTTTAAAGTGGGTATTGAGTTTGCTCGGCCTTTTCTATTTCCTGCTAAGAACACACGCAGGAGAACCAAAGTATGGGAACTATGATATTTTTGCAAGAGGACTGAAGGATGCAGGGGGAGCTGGCACCCACGGGCACAGGTTTTATACACATGGCTTTAAGGTTCCTACAGTAATATAGCTCATTGTTCCTTTTCCTACCTGCTAAATGATTTTCCCATCCACGCCTTTGTCAGCCCTCACCCCAAGCATTGATCTGCTCAGAATTGCAAAAACAATAAAACAGCAGGGACACATTATGCAAATGTAGCATTTTTGTGAAGTAAAATTAATAATAAGGATAATCAGAGTAATAAAGGGCAATAGGTGGTTAATGTTAATAAGAATTGAAATGAGCCGTCCGGAGGGGGTCAAAGTAACCTGAATCAGACAAGGCTAGCAAGGGGACAGACACAGAGTGGGGGGTGTTGGTGCCTGATGATGATGGTGATGATGACTGTGAAGAGAGCAGAGCAGGGGAAATTACAGAAGGTCTTGACTGATCATTATCGCTCATAGTAACAGGATATAGGCCAGGCTTGATGTACGACACACAATATTATGTTCTCCTTGGCTTGGCGCCACCTGTATTCAAGCATCACGTGGCTACAAATCAGCATCCAAGTGTGTCTTTGTGTATGTGCATCTGTGTGAAATGTGTGCTCACTTTGCATGTTTTTATTTTATTTTTTGTTTGCTCCCGGTGGCCATTATTTTTGCTTAATAACTACTGTGCCATGTTTTAAACATATCTTTAACCTCCATCCATCCCATCCAGCTGCCCCACACCTGGATGCAATGGCTCTGGCCATATCAGTGGGAGATACTCACGACACAGAAGGTAGGGCAGATCAAAAAGCTTCTGTCTGTCCTTCTTTGTCTGCCTATCCTTCTCATCCTTTGACTCATATCATCATACGTCTTGCAAAATGATTGTTTTTGAAAGAAAACAAGGAAACAAAAGCTCATTTTGGAAGAGCTGTCTTGCGGAGAGTTGTGCTTGCACAGATCAACATCATACACAGTCAAAAATTCAGTTCAATGGATACATCTTTGTTCCTCCAAGTATATTATGCACCAAATGGGCTTTATAATTGACTCCAAAAGGTACAGGTATTGTGTTTGCATCCCTGAAGGTTTTTTTTTCTCATGTACCATAAAAAGTAGTAAAAGTCATTTGGGAAACAATTGCATTGTTTACAGTTCCTTGAATTCAAAAATGCATGTGGCATCAACTCAAAACCACGGTGCTCAGACCCCGAGGTCACACTTGAGCAATTATTTGAGCTGCTGAAGAAGCTTATATGCCATAAATCTGAAATCAGAAAAGGAGCACAAAAGATCCAGCAGATGTGAAAAGTGATTTCTTCAGGTTCCATCTAGCAGCTGCCATCCTTTTCATGTGTGTCGCTCACCCTCAGAGAGCCAGTGAGAGTCAGGCAGCTTACTGGCTTGTGACTCCTCTTTATTGTGTAGCAACCATTAGCTATCTGTTTACATGTGTAGTCATTCAGCAGGCAATTTCAGATGCACTTTGTTTACAGATCCTCCTTCAATCTCACTTGCCGTCTCCCAGGTGAGAATAAGAGGGAGTTTATTGGATTTCACCCTCCGTTGCCTCACGCCCCACGCTCTCCATACAAGTTGTTCATTAAGCGTTCCACTCAGTTGGCTGAGATTGGTTGCAGCGTTTGAATGAGCATGGCGCCCTCCTCAGGCTATGGCTCCATGCATCGTCTCAAGACTGTGATGAACACCCCAGTATTTCTAAGATGTTGCAGACTGTGTATGACGTTTCTGATGATATCCCTCAGTAATATGCATGGTTGGGTTCGGTTTTCTTTCTTCTCTTGTGTCAGCATTTTGGGCTGCCCCATAGCCAGAAAGCGCCGCCTAGAGGAGGCAGAGGCAGAACAGGAAACAGAGCGTCCAGCATCCAAGAGGAAGTCACATCCCCTGAAACTGGCCTTGGACGAGGGCTTCAGTGCAGAAAGTGATGCCAGTAGTGAGGCTGACGGAGAGGGCGAGAAGGATGGAGAGAGCGGAGGTCAGAACATGGAGAACGAGGATATGGATGCTGTTGCAGAGGAAGAGAGGATGGCCATGGAAGACCTGATACATGCAGGACAAACACGTAGTATGGAAGAGGAGACACAGAATCTACATAAGATGGAGGAGGAGAGGGAAGAAGAAACAAATCAGAAGGACACGTCTGCATCCGATGAAGGTTAGCATTTTTTTCTTTTGCTCTTCTTAAATCTTTTCACAGTTTTACTAAAAGCTAACATCACTATGACATTATCACTTACTTTTCCTTCTTCAGTCTTACAAAAAATCTTGTATTCAATGTTTAATGCAAAATAATGACCAGTATTTCACACACACACACACACACACGGCAGACAGAGCTGTACAGTTGTCTTTGTTTCCACAGAAGAAGAATGTGTCATCATTGAGCCTCCAGTGACGCAGGAATGTCAGTCTCCTTCTCAGAATGCTGAAGAAGTGGCCAACTCTCTCCTCCACCTTGGCCAAGTCCCTGCTACCAGCAACAACAATGATGCTCCATCTGTGGTCGCCCTGCCACCTGTTGCTATGGAGACTGAGGGGGATGTCATGGTGGCTGCTGAACAGGGTGAAAAAGTAGAGGAGCAGAATGTGGATAAGGCAGAGGCAGAGGAAAGCGTAGTAGGCAGTGGTCATGACATGGAAGAGGAGACTGAAGGAGTAGAGGATGACAGAGGAGAGCTTGACGATCTCACCGAAGACATCCACCACAGTCCCATACCGGATGAAGAAGAGGAGACAGCAGTGCCAGCACAGCAGAGGTCGATCTCTCCAGAAGAGGAGAAAGACGAGGAGGTGAACCCCAACGTGCCAATTGCTGTCCACACCATCACCAGCACCACAGCAGCTCAGGGAACGCACATCAAGGCTGAAGACCACAGGGTCAGTCCTCTGGAGGACTATAACTCACATGAAGATTACAGCATGATTAGAACCAGTCCACTTGACAGAAATGACTCTCATAACTACAAGGCCAGCCCTCTTTTAAAATACATCTCCCACATGGTCAGTCCACTTGAGGACTACTCACCAAACACCAGAGGTGACGACTTTAAAATTCACAAAATCTCGCCCTCTACCTCTCCTGAAATTATTGAGGTACATTCCGACAAGTCAGAGGAAAAAGACTTTGATGACGTCGATGGTGATGATGAGCGTGACGACGAGGACAGCCTCTCCCAGCGCTCCACAATCACGGACGAGTCTGAGATGTTCGACATGACACGGGGCAACCTGGGTCTCCTCGAGCAAGCCATTGCCCTCAAAGCAGAGCAAGTGAAGCTGGCCGGGCCCAGAGAGCTGCTGGGTGTGCCCGATGTCCAACACCAGAGATACTTCACCATGGAAGACCGCCCCAAGCACCTTGATGTCATCAGAAAGAGCTACTTCAAAGGTAGGACCAAGTGCACAAACAAAGCAGGAACCTGGTTAGACTAACTTGAGGTAGGCGGTTTGTGATAAGGATCATTAGTTTTAATTCAACAACAGTTCATCCCTCCAACCCATTTTCTATGCCGCTTATCTTCATTAGGGTCACGGGGGTATGCTGGAGCCTATCCCAGCTGACTTTGAGCGAGAGGCGGGGTACACCCTGGACTGGTCGCCAATCAATCGCAGGGCAGACAAACAACCACCTCATACCTATGGACAATTTAGAGTCGCCAATTACCCTAACATGCATGCTTTTGGAATGTGGGTGGAAACGGGAGAACACAAAGAGTTCAAACGTTTTAAATACGTATTTGGTATTTATGAACAGATCTTAATATTTGTTTGACAGATAGCAGTTTAGCCGTAGTTGTACTTCAGTTTATATTTTGTTTTTGAACCTGTCCTGTAGAGCAGCTTAATCCTGCAGTATGGGTGGGCTGTATGTTTATTTGTTTAACAGGTGAGTGTGGTATACTCCCAGTTTAGGCTGCAACGCTGGTTTTCTTTGAAGTCCCCAAATAGCACATGGTTTAAGATGGGACAGACATACAGGAAAGCAAGAAAAAGTAATAGAAACTGTCAACATGAACATTGACTCAGATTGGGTATGAGTAGGGAGAGAAAGTGGGGTAAGGTGCAGCAATGAATGGTGAGAGCGTCTATTTCATTGGTGCTAAATGGGCCAGATAAGCTTTGGGTGCAGGAATTGATTGGAGAATGTGGCTGTAGAATCTGCTTATGGACATGGAACGAGAAGAGGGAGGAGCAAACAGACAGACACAGCATAGCAGGAGCTGTTGCACTAGCATTGTCTGCTGCTTTTGTTTAGAATTGAGAGGTGACTTTAGGCATCTACAACGACCATAAAGTGAAGGTACTTATATTGTTAATAAAGTTACCAAAAAATGAGTACATTGTATTTTGGCAAGAACTGTGTTGTAAAAAATGTAGTCACTCTTCCTGTTCATGACTTAGCAAGTGTCTTTCATGATATATACTTTTTTTTTATACATTTCAAACTACTGCTACACACTGCAGTAGAGACCTTTTGGGCTGTTCTTGCAGAGCTTTTTTTTGTGTGTTTTTTTTAAAGTGTACTCATGTACACCAGTAGAACAGTGTGTCATGTGCCGACTGACCTAGAAGAGCCGCGATGAATCACAATGAACAACCTTACTAACTATAAGGAGAAAGGAAAACAACAGAGGAGGCAGTCAGCGGGAGTACAAGACAGGCAACCACGTTTGCGCGACAGAGAAAGTATGATTGTTTGTTTACGTGTTTCTCCTCTGGCACGCTGCCTGTTTGTCATGCTCCTCGCACTATCAGCAGTAGTGTGATTACATGCCTGCTAGTGATGCCCTCTCCTCGGCCTCCCCTCCCTCCTGTGGTGACGTTCTCGTTCATGCTCAACCTTAATTAGGAGACGCATGTCCCATTATCGTTCAATTTGAAGGCCAATCTGGCATCGCACCACCTTCTTGCTACTTTTTCCTCTTTACGGTGCCAACGGTGGTGCGCTGCTTACCTCCACTACCATTGTGCGGAATGTGAAGCGACACTCTCACCAGACACTTTATTAGGTACGTCTTCTCCTGTCGGGTACAGGAGATTCTGTACAAGCAATGAATTATATAAACCCACATATGAGTTAGACAATGACAGCCCGACCTGGGATCAACCACTGCAAACCACCAGACCGGGCGGTCGCTCAACGTCTCCTCTTTCCCCTACTAATATGCTCACTTTTAGTTTGCACAGTGAGAAAGTTATTATTTTACCACAGGCATTTGTTATTATTATTATGTATATGATTGTGTTTACAGTTGTGGACAGCTATACTGCATCGTACAGGGAAGTGTTTCTAATATTTTAATAATGTATCAAGCAACATGGGAGTTAAAAGATATTATAAACATCTCTCAGTTTGAGTAACTCTGTCATACAATAACTTAATAAACGTAATAAATATATTCTTACTGTAGAGTGATACCCCTCTGATAATCTCCATCAAAAGCCAACTGCTACTGAGTTCTTTGTTTGTGTGCGGCAACTAGCTGTAAATGATTAAACCATAGAAAGAAAGCCATAATATTCCAAATACATCACTATTGTTATAATGGTATTAAAGACAGTCAAATGTCACATTGTCTGTTAACACGGCCACATTAGACAAGAGAAACAGATACAGATGGTGCCTTTATGCAGTCGAAATACAAAATATGTCTAGATTTCGTGCTCCGTCAAGCAGACTGTCTGATGACGTTAACCACTTGCTTTTGTCCTCCTTTCTCTTTTCATCCTCATTTCTCCTCCCATCTCGCCTTCCCTTGCTTGTTCCTACGACTTCCCATCCTATCTAGAGAGTAGTAGGCCAGAGAAGCGAGAGATCAAGTGTCCCACCCCAGGGTGTGACGGGACAGGTCATGTGACCGGCCTTTACCCCCACCACCGTAGCCTGTCAGGCTGTCCTCACAAGGACAGGATCCCACCTGAAAGTGAGTTTTTTCTAGATGAAGAAAAACATACAGAGCTGGGAAGAGCTGTTTAACGGGACTGAAACCCACTTTTCCCAATGTTGACGGGCTGGTGTGTCCCGGGCTTCTCCAGCGTTGGTTTCATAGCTCATCCACTTACTGGCAGCACAGCCAACTCAGCAGGCTCTTGGGATTGGAACAATATTAACTCTTGACAGTTGCACATGCTGCTTTCAAAAGTGTTTTTGTTAGGTCTAAAAAATAACCCCCACTTAAAGGAATTGTTTTTTGGCGTTAATTAGTTCCAAAATGTCAGACAAAAACTAAAATGTTTCCCATACAAAATAATGTACATTTTATTCATCCATTCCAGCACATGGGGGCTTTGTTTGGGCACTTTTGGCATTTTTATTTTGTACATGAAAATTGGGGCAAAAGTTTGGCAAAAAAAAAATCATTCAAGCATTTGAAAACTAGGGTGTATGAAAATAGAGGTTTGACTGTATGTTTGTTTTCTGCTACTAATTAAAGGTCACCATGCTAATAGTTAATTTATGAGTAAAACAAGGGTATTCAGTCAATACTGATATCTACCAAGGCTGAGCATTATTGCCAGGTAGTGGTATATATCAAACCTTTTTGTGTAATCCCTTGGAACTTTACTGGAAATCAGTTAAGGAGTTGGTATGCTCAAACACAGCCAAAATGATTACATCCACTGAGGTGTTATTAGCCAGAAAGTAATTAAACGTAAGGGACAATCGGGCTTTTTTTGCCCCTGGGTTCCCACTACAATTGTGAAATGTGCTTCTTATTACCACACTACATTATCAGATACAATTATCAGGCGAGGTAGGAAAATTGAAATATGGGAAAATCTCTAAATAAACCACAAATGGGAAAAAGCAAGCCTTTTCATGTTTCATTGTGCATGTGTGCTCGTATCTCCTCAGTTCTGGCCATGCATGAGAATGTGCTCAAGTGTCCAACTCCAGGCTGCACCGGTCAGGGCCACGTCAACAGCAACCGTAACACACACCGCAGGTATGCATACAACACAGCACTGTGTGTCTGTTTTTGTTCCTTGTCGGCCATGTTTTCTGCCTTTGTGATATTTGCAAGCTCGCGCAGGACAGCAGTTGTGTCAGTCCACATCAGCGTGCTGCACATTTCCATGGTCAGCACTCTCTTTAACTATTCCTCTTTCTTCTTTCTCCTCCTCCAACTTCTCAAGTCTTTCGGGATGTCCCATCGCGGCAGCGGAGAAGTTGTCCAAAAACCATGACAAGCAGCTCTCTCAACCTGGCAGCGACCTCCTCAAAGGCAGCCCCAATGACAGGGTGCTGAGGTGGGTGACTTCAAATTGAACAAATCAACAAAATTAATTAGAGTAAATGATGTGGTCATTTTATTTGGCCCACACCACAAATTTTTACCAAGTTTAGACCTTTATCCGTTCAGTCTGTTATATTTTTTTAACCTGTTTGGGTAACATACACTAGCTGGTATTTTTCTGGTGTGTATTTTTTTAGTTTTAGAAAAGTGTATTTTGGACACATTGCATTTCGAATGTCTTATTGTTCATGTTCACGCACAATGTCGTGAACTATGTAGCTTTAACTCAAGCTTCTCGAACATAGACGTAATTAAGTATCATTGGTCCTTGTTCTCAGCAGTTGAATTAACTTGTTTAATATGAAAGACATTTGACATTATTTTTTTAATATTGCTCATTTGACCTTCATGCTACCAGGAGCGTCTCTTGGTGGTTTTGCCCTATTTCATTTCTTCAATTATTATATATTCATATACAAAGTAGTTATTAGATTATACACTGATTTTTGCTTGAGGTTAAATGACATCTAATCACAGGTTTATATGTAAATCAGCCACCAATCAAATCCAGTACAACTGTGCATTATTATTTTTGTGAAGACGGCGACAATCATAAGGTTGGTTGCTGGGATCCTTAAAATCTCAGGAGCTGGCTTGTGGATTGTTGAATGCAAGAAACTCTTGAAGCATCCACTCTGGTGGTCTAATCATTAGCGTAGTGTGTTAACATGCATGTCTCTTTCTCGCCATTAATCCCCCCCAGCTGGCCAGGCACCCTCATTATGGCCAAAAGAATGATAATTAGCACAAATGAGACATCTGTATTATGCTAAGTCTGTGCACTTCCTCATTGGTATTTTAATTACTAATACAGCAAAGACACTAATTATTCAAGCTATAGGGGCACAAGCGTTGGGGGTCACATTAAAATCCCGTCTTCCCTTGGTGTGCAGAGAATGTATGTGGAGCTGAAGAGTCCACATTCTTATGGAACCCATGTTAAATGACTAAAAAGGACAAATATCTTGTGAAAAATGCAAGCACATTTTTACACATAAAATGTATTTTGTATGGTAGGTCATCTTTATTGAAGACCTTAGTTTATTATTAATTAGAATGCGATGGAAGGCCACAGACTGATTATGGAATGGAGATGAGGAGGAAAAGAGGGCTTGGCCAAAGGGGTTGGAGAGCTCAGTGATAAGGAGGGGGATGAAGGGAAGAAAAAAAGATGAGGAAGGTGACCCCCACCCCCACAGTGCCTCCCCTCCCACTTCCACCACTCCCCCTTCTGTCTTTTCCCCGGCCACCACCTCCTCCTTTTCTTTCCTCATCAGCCTTTCTCCTCACCCTTCCGCTTCTTTCTGCTCTATCAGTGGATTTACGCCAGCAGGTCTGACAAAAGCGCTGGCTCTTAAGGAAAACGAGAGGGCTTAAAGCTCAAAAATTCCATGCTGTACAACATGCAAATGTGCCCTGTGCTGATAAGAGAGCTTTTAATCCTGCAGCACTTCTGCTAAGTACACTGTTGCCCCTATCTTTACTCTTTCCCTGTCACTTTTTAACTCCCTCTCTTGTGCTCTTATTCATTTAATCATTTGTTTATTCTATGTGCTGATTGTGTGACACTTTACTTCATCCCCGTGTCTATTCTCCCATTTGTGTTCACTCTGAGAAATACTCGCTGTCATCCTCACAGGCCCATGTGCTTCGTGAAACAGCTGGAGGTGCCCCAGTATGGCTACAGGCCTAACGTGGCACCGACAACACCCCGTGCCAACCTGGCCAAGGAGCTGGAGAAGTATTCCAAGGTGTCTTTTGATTATGCGAGCTTTGATGCTCAAGTGTTTGGGAAGCACATGCTTGCGCCAAAGATGCCTGCCAGCGAAACCTCACCCAAAGCCTTCAAAAGTAAGAGAGGGTGTACACTCACCTGTCAAAATAAAATATCTTTGTTGAAGTGCTCAAGTGTTTCAATATTATTGTATTAACAGTGTTTTAAAGTTAAGAATATTTCATTAAGATACAGTCAAACGTTTTGTAAACCCAGGTTTTGTCAGATTTGTTTTTGTACAATAAAGCCGTAACAAACTAGTCTGTTTGCCCTTTACTGTATCATGAGTGGCCGAGCGAAGCATTGTTGACTTACGGTCCTTACATTTTTATGTGAAGATATCTTCTATGTAACCTGTATAGTTACTCTATATAAAATATAATTTTTGTTAATAGTTTTGAGTGTCTGGAACGAATGAATTTATTTCCTACAGAGATAATTGCTTTGGGTTTTGTACGTTTTGGTTTGTGTCTGACCTTTAGAATGTATTAAATGACAAAAACTGAGGTCCCACTGTACCATGTTTTAGTTAAAGTGTTTATGGATAGTCACCCTTTTGGTTTCCCTCTGACCATCTCATTTATTTCTTACAGCTAAACCCTCATTCCCCAAGTCATCATCGCCCACTCTCAGCCTCCATGGTTTTGGCAAACCCTCCTCCATGGCCTATGACTACTCCCACGATGCTGAGGCTGCCCACATGGCTGCTACCGCTATCCTGAACCTGTCCACACGCTGTTGGGAGAAGCCTGAAAACCTTAGCACCAAACCGCAAACCAAGGTACGCCACTAGCATTTATACTCAGTTAAGTAAGAATCTTTTCATCTCCCCGGAACTCTGAAACATGATGAATGCAGTGGCGCATAAGGCATAGCAGGGCACAACAGTTTTCTCTCCCTCCTCAAATTCCTGCCCTCCCACTATTTTGTGTATCATGGAATCAGGCACTGACTCACAGCAACAGGCCGCGGTTGAGATGCACTTGCATCACCTATCCCGTTCTCTTTCATCCCTACAACCCACACTTTTTAAGTTGCTATTGAATTTGGTCAGCAACCAGTTCCATGGATTACTTCTCCACCACCATGAAGCCTTTTTTATTAAATCATCTGTGGCACAGATCTCCCACATTTTTTACTTAATTTTTCTGTTTTCATTCTCTCTTCTGTTTACCGTTTTCACTCGCCAATACTCTGTAATACTCTTTTCCTCTCCGAGCACATAGGCGACGTAATTGGAACACCGCTTTGGCCAATGTTGTGATTCTTAAAAGGCATTTTCCTTCACAGAGGGGGAAATAACTTCTTCATCCTTTTTCAATTTCCTGACATGGACATGGTTTTAGGAGGATGTGTTGGATGTACAGTATACTCTATGTATAGTACAGTAGGAAAGTGAATAGCCTGAGGCACAGCACCTCGGGTGTTTTTCCTCATGGTCCTGCGACCTACCTGTGCAATGGTGTATATTAACAAGGACTGTTGTAACAATGAGAACATCAACATTTCTGGGAAATGTTCCCATTTCTTTCCTCTTATATACTTTTTATTCATTTCACAGTTTCACTTTCCAGAACTACAAAAGAACACAGCTCAGTCTTAGTATTACTGTTACCAAACATCAGTCATAACACAATTTGTGTTAGCTTTGTGTTATTATTGACACCTATTATGACACCTTTTTGCTCTTTTTTTCCATTGTTGCCTTTGTTGTTGTTTTAATTTCTAGAATGTGCAGTGGAAAAATAAGAAACCAGCTGTGGGCCCACAAATGGCCCCCGAGCTTCAGTTTCAGCACCCATGTTTAATGCCTGGATGACAATTGATAAGACAATAATAATAATAATAATAATAATGATATAAGATATTTTTGGTGCAATGACGTTGATGAAGTTTAATTTGGAACATCTCCACAGGAAATGGATATAGAGGTAGATGAGAATGGTACTCTGGACCTGAGTATGAAGAAGCCCATCAAACGCGAAGGCAGCCTGTCTGGCACCAGCCCCGGGGTTCGGTCCCCAGACCCTTCGTCTTCCTCTTCTTCCTCTCTGCATCATGGTGGAAGCAGCGGGATGACATCACCAAACCTACAGAGCTACAAGCAGGAAGAGTGGGAGGGGCCTCTGGATTTCACCAAACACAATCGCCAAAGGGAGGAGGAAACGGATGAGGTCAGTGTGCTGGTATTGTGCAAAAAAAAAAAACAAGCCGTATTTCCTGTGTTGTGATCACAGAGGAACTGTTGCGACATAATCAACTCCCCAAAGACGGTTGAATGAAAAACTCGGGTTGTTTATTTCCCGTAGCACTTTACACTTTCTATTATTCATTTATGTCACAGAAATGAGGAAGTTACTGCACAGTTAAAACACGGCACTGAGAAACAGAGGTGGTGTGTCAGGTGCATTGCACCATCCTGCCGTATGCTAATCCCTACTCCTTTGAACTTTTTCAAAAGAAATACAAAGGGTCTGGAATTTTATTTTTTTATGACAACATTCTGCATTGGAGAAAAAAATCCTGTTACAAAAAAGGAAGTTCCAAGTTCAATCTGTCAACTCCCAATAATTTGATAACTTTGTAATATATAGAGAATAGAAAGGCTTTTTGCAAGGCGACCTATCAATTTACTTTAGACCAAGGATATTGGACTACACAATAAAAAGGACCACAGTTTCACAAAAGTAAGGGTCCAAGAGTTCGCTGTCCCATTATGCTCACTTGATATTCATAACCTAACCACATTTTGAATGCGTTTATTTTATATGACTTTCAAGTATATCCACAATTCACGATCCACAAATACTCAGCACTGTTGTTTAAACTAAGCTGTTTGGTTGTAACAGCAAAGGTGCATTAAAAAGAAGGGTCATCACAGCAGTAGTAGAAGAAAAGAATGACAAATGAAAAAAATAAAATAAAATAATGACAAATATGTTAGATTTATTTATTTAAAAATATCCTTCACAACACATGGATGTCATCTTTTTAAAACAAAAATACACTCAATTGCATGTTCCCAAATTTTTTTCAAAGCACAACATTAAGGGGAACAATGTCAGCTACAAAACATCCATCCATCCATTTTCTTCCTCTTAACCGAGGTCGAGTCGCGGGGGCAGCAACCTAAGCAGGGAAGCCCAGAGGTCCCTCCTACTTCGTCTAGCTCTTCCCAGCGAATACGGAGGCGTTCACAGGCCAGCTGAGAGACATAGTCTCTCCAACGTGTCCTGGGTCTTCCCCGAGGCCTCCTACCGGTTGGACGTGCCCTGAACACCTCCCCAGGAAGGTGTCCGGGAGGCATCCTAACCAGATGCCCGAGCCACCTCATCTGACTCCTCTCAATGCAGAGGAGCAGCGGTTCTACTCCGAGTCTCTCCCGGATGACGGTGCTTCTCACCCTATCTCTAAGGGAGAGCTCAGCCACCCTGCGGAGAAAACTCATTTCGGCCGCTTGTACCCGCGATCTTGTCCTTTCGGTCACTACCCAAAGCTCATGACCATCGGTGAGGGTAGGAACGTAGATCGACCGGTAAATCGAGAGCTTTGTCTTTTGGCTCAGCTCTCTTTTCACCACGATCGGTGCAGAGTCCGCATCGCTGCAGACGCCGCACCAATCCGCAATGTCAGCTGCAAAACAAAAAACGAAACTATTAAATGAGAGTCTGACAAGATATTGAGTCACAAGATCTTGTCAGATTAAAACATTAAAACATGTTGGCCTTGGGACCATAATAATTAATTAATAACATGAACGTAATACTTTTTCTGGCTTCTCATGCCACAAGCATGAGAGGTCACTCTATTAGGTCTTGTCATGTCTTGTCTCGTAAACCCAGTCTCATGTACTGTATTGTCTTGGGAACTGAGTGCCTGTGCCATTAAATGGCCAATTAGGTATTCCATCAATCCATTTTCTATACCGCTTATCTTCATTAGGGTTGCGGGTATGCAGGAGCCTATCCCAGCTGACTTTGGGCGGGAGGCGGGGTACACCCTGGACTGTCAATCTCAGGACAGACATACAACCATTCACGCTCTAATGGACAATTTAGAGTTGTCAATTAACCTAACATGCATGTTTTGTCACGCACTCACGGGGAGAACATGCAAACACCACACAGAGATGCCCAACGCAAATGCCTAACAAGCTACCCACTCATCCACTGTGCGGCTCTCCAATTAGTAATAGTAATTCCATATACCAAGAAAGAAGATATTCAAGACAGAATGTTTGTTTGTCAAAATAGAAAAATAGATTTAGATCTATTTAAAATTAAATGTAATTCATAATAACAATATTATTATTATTATTATTATTAAATGTAACGTGAATGTAATTTTTTGACTTGTTGCTTGTGATCCTGGTCTAATAACAAATCTACAACACAGCACACAAATGCCAACAAAACAGCATCTTATTTACATCAAATAATGGCTATTTGATGTACAGTATACCATTACCTGGTTTTAATTTGGTCATTAGATCAGATTACAACGGCCAGCATGCAGTGCTTTAACACATCTGCATCAGTAAAGGCCTTTTCTTTTAGCAAGAATACATTCTATCTAAGCTATTGTTGCCTTCTCTAGAGTAGGACAGAGACAAGATAATCCAGTCGCTGTCAAACAAAAAATTCCTTTTATTAATGTAAAATCCTTTTTTTTCCTTAAAGGCGCTAGCGCCATGTTTGTTTAAATGTAAGTTGCTTTCTACTGTATCTACAGCTGCTTCATTGGGACACATACACCTCACTGCTGCCCTCTGCAGAACGGTGAAAGTACTGGATAAGCACCTCTAGTTTGACTGAAAGGTTTTCGGTGATGTTTGGCGGCCAGGATGTGGCCCACAGGCCGGCGGTTGAATGGCCTTTCTTTAGACTGTTGTCAACGCAGGTTTGTAATTTTCACAAACCACTATTAACAGTCTTTGCACTGATGAAAATTGTGGCTGGTTTAATGGTGCTGAACGTCACTGCAAGCTTGTAAACAATATCTAACATTGAATGAAAGCTGAATGAAATACAGGATACTACTACTATTAGAGCTTACTTCCGCCAAATGTTGCCATAATGTCATCTTAGTTGGTGACGCAACCCTTAGGTAGAATGCAAGACTATTCTATCTAAGGGTTGATTACGTGTTATCTGATGTGGATCTGATTGGCTGCTAATGGATGTGACAAAAAGTGCCTGCCTTACTTTACTTTCTATCTGCCTTTTCATATGTATTTTAAAATACGCACATGATTGATGGATAGTTATGCTCAAAAAAGAAATGCACCTCACCTAATGTAACGCTTTCAAGTAAAATAATGGCTGCAGTAAAGTGCTGTTTTATTCAATTTGAGTTCCGCATTTTCCAGATGGATCAGGCCGGACAGTCCTACGTGTCATCTGACCCAGAGGACAGCGACATGATGCAGGACTGTATGGAGGATAGGAAGTACCCTGGAGAAGTCACTACCCCAAGCTTCAAGGTCAAGTTCCAGCCCAAGGACACAAAGAAAGAGCTGCTCTCGTAAGTAGCAAGTCTAATGGGAGCATTAATAAACACTAGCATAACCGCAATGGCAACATTTTGCCATGTTAGGCTGTTTTCCACTATGTTTGCTTTTTTAAACCCTTTTCTTTGTCTTTTGTCTCTGCCCAGATGCCCTACACCTGGCTGCGATGGTAGTGGCCACATCACTGGGAACTATGCATCTCATCGCAGGTACACATTAGTGCAGTGCATACAGTGTTTGCTTGTTGCCTAAGAAACTATATTTGTTTACTGGTAGCCCAATAAACTATATTTGTTAAGTGTTCATTTAAACTGGCCACCAGTAGATTTTACCACTCTAGAAAGCAAATTAGCTATGAATACTGTAAACATGATACTGACTAACGTTCTGCAGTTAAAACATACATTTTTAGTTTGTTAAAAAGTGTACCACAATCAGGTATTTCAAATGTTATCCAACTGCAACGGTCAAAATCATAATTTTAACACACAGAAAAAAAATTACAATTGCAATACAGAGGCAATAATGCAGTGTACACTGACTTTGATACGCATCAGTGATTTACTTCTTGCCGACTGTCCTCTTTTTCCTAAATGACCTTGGTATGCCTTGCCGTCTTGATTCCCCTTCACTCATGTCTTTTTCCTCTCGCTTCCTTCTGTCTTCATCCTCTTCTTCTGCCTGTCCTTCACTGGCTCCCCCCCTTCAGTCTATCTGGGTGTCCTCTCGCTGATAAGAGCCTCCGGTCCCTCATGGCGGCCCACACCCCTGAACTCAAGTATGTCTGCGCTACACTTTCTCACAGCACTGCTACTGATACCGACACCACACGACTTTTGATTCTGCTTGTCTTTTGTTGCTTGTTGCTGCTTCTGCTCAATTTGGGGGTTCTCCTGTATCTGGGCTTGGACTATGCTTACATTGATGTAATGAATGCCTCATTAAATAGGGTTGATGAAATGGCAGCAAACCCTAAAAAGTGTGGGTGAGATTGTACATGAAAGGTCCATGTCTAACATTCGTTTTGTCATATTTTTTTCCAAAGATGTCCCACCCCAGGATGTGACGGCTCAGGTCATATCACAGGGAACTACGCCTCCCACAGAAGGTAACACACCAACGAAGAGAGGCTCATGCAAACATATGCACAGACATGATCACGCACACACACAGTCAGTCAGAGAGGCTGAGTGAGAGATGATAGTAGAATTAGACTACATACACACATATTGCCACAATTCCATGATTTCGTTCATTTTTGGCGTTTGAGTTAAATTGGTTTGTGATTTGGTTGAAGAACCTCTGTGAAATTGTTCTCTCTCTGGTGACCAGACCTTTCTCAACCTTATGTTATCAACTCCATACTTTCTGTTTTCAGTCTCTCTGGGTGCCCACGTGCCAAGAAAAGTGGAATTAAAACTCCTACCAAGGACAACCAGGAGGACTCGGAGCTTTTAAAGTTCGTACCGCTCAGAAAGCCTTAATGTCTGCTTTTAGCAAGACTGACGGTAAACGTAAAATGCAATAAAGAGAGAGCGAGGAAAGTCACTGTGAATCATATGCAGAGGTAGCGACCTGTCCACGTGACTGTATCAGTCAGGCCCTGTCTCATGGGGAAAGACATCAAGCTGCACATACTGACTGTGAAAGTCAAGTACTGTAGAGTAGACTGTCAGTACATACAGTATGAGATACATGAGCTTCATGTTGCATTTGCACACAAAACAGTAAAGTCAACATGATGATGAGTAGCTCATCTGTCCAGTAATGTTATTGTTTGCATGCTATAAGGTAAATGACTGATCTCAGTGTTGCATTTTTGTCCTAGGAGAGTGCCCTAGCAACCTCAATCTGCTCAATGATGGATTCTCTTTGTCTAACCGTTGTGCCTTCTCACTCTCTTTTCTTCCCAACTCCTTGTCCTCTCTTCTTCCTTCTTGTTCCTCCTGTCTAATCCATGCAGATGTCCGGTGCCGGGCTGTGACAGCCTGGGCCACATTAGTGGCAAGTACGCCACACACCGTAGCGCCTACGGGTGCCCGCTGGCAGCCCGAAGGCAGAAGGAGGGTCTCCTTAATGGAACACCTTTCAATTGGAAAGCCTTCAAGACAGAGGGACCCACATGTCCCACCCCAGGTTGTGACGGCTCTGGACATGCTAATGGCAGCTTCCTCACACACCGCAGGTAATGTGCAGCATTTTTTAACATATACAGTATAAAAAGCGTTCATATATGCTTGTTTGGGTGTCTATGCTAAGGGTATTTTTTTCACCATATTCTTTTCATTTGTGTTATAATCAGTTTTGCACACATGTGGTACACCACGTACTAATAGTGCATGTATACTAATGTGTAACTTGTGATGGGTGTATTTTGTGCAGCCTCTCAGGATGCCCCAGAGCTTTGTATGCCAAGAAAAAGGCCAAGTTTCCCACGGAGGACTATCTCAGCACCAAGTTCAGAGCCAGTGATGGTAAAACATGTTAAAAAACCCTCCAACTTTAAATGTGTGCACAGGCTGGTGTGTGTATATGCTGTGTGAATGTACAAAAACAATCCACTTTCTTTTTAGAGCGATAACCCGGTCAGGAGAGCCCATCATGACAAATTAAACAAAATATGCTGTTTACAAGATAACTTCTTCTGTTCCTTTCGGCTTATCCCTGCGTATCCCATCAGGGGTCGCCACAGCAAATCATTTTCTTCTGTTAGCATGTTTCATGTTTGCATGTTTTGATTTGGCAAAAGTTTTATAAAACAAATATTAAAAGCAGCGCTGTCGAGATTAAAAAAGAGAGATTATTTTGTTATGATTAATTGCTGAGAAAAGACCTCACAATGAAGTCCATCCATCCATCCATTTTCCTCCGCTTATCCGGGTCCGGGTCGCGGGGGCAGCAGCTTCAGGAGGGAAGTCCAGACTTCCCGGTCCCCAGCGACCTCTTCCAGCTCCATCGGGAGGACACCAAGGCGTTCCCAGGCCAGTGAGACATAGTCCCTCCAGCGTGTCCTAGGTCTTCCCGGGGGCCTTCTCCCGACCGGGCATGCCCGAAACACCTCACCGGGGAGGCGCCCGGGAGGCATCCGGACTAGATGCCCGAGCCACCTCAACTGGCTCCTCTCGATGTGAAGGAGCAGCGGCTCTACTCTGAGCTCCTCCCGGATGGCCGAGCTCCTCACCCTATCTCTTAGGGTGAGTCCAGCCACCCTACGGAGGAAACTCATTTCCGCCGCTTGTATCCGCGATCTCATTCTTTCGGTCATGACCCATAACTCATGACCATAGGTGAGGGTGGGAACGTAGATCGATCGGTAAACAGAGAGCTTTGCCTTCCGGCTCAGCTCTCTCTTCACCACGACGGTCCGGTACAGCGACCGCATTACTGCAGATGCTGCACCGATCCGTCTGTCGATCTCACGCTCCAACCTTCCCTCACTCGTGAACAAGAACCCGAGATACTTGAACTCCTCCACCTGAGGCAAGACCTCACTCCCAACCCGGAGGGTACAGTCCACCCGTTTCCGACTGAGAACCATGGCCTCGGATTTGGAGGTGCTGAGTCTCATCCCAGAAGCTTCACACTCAGCTGCAAACCGCTCCAGTAAACGCTGAAGGTCACAGCCTGATGAGGCCATAAGGACCACATCGTCTGCAAATAGCAGAGACGAGATCCTAAGGTCACCAAGCTGGACTCCCTCAACACCTTGACTGCGCCTAGAAATTCTGTCCATGAAGATTATGAACAGAATCGGTGACAAAGGGCAGCCTTGGCGGAGGCCAACGTTCACCGGAAACAAGCTCGACTTACTGCTGGCAATGCGAACCAGGCTCCTGCTTCGATTGTACAAGGACCGAATGGCACGTAGAAGCGGACCATCAATCCCGTACTCCCGGAGCACCCCCCACAGGACACCACGAGGGACACGGTCGAATGCCTTTTCCAGGTCTACAAAGCACATGTAGACTGGTTGGGCAAACTCCCACATACCCTCGAGTACCCTTGCAAGGGTGTAGAGCTGGTCCAGTGTTCCGCGACCGGGACGAAAACCACATTGCAGCTCCTCTAACCGAGGTTCGACTAACGGTCGTACCCTTCTCTCCAGCACCCTGGAGTAGACTTTCCCAGGAAGGCTGAGGAGTGTGATCCCCCTATAGTTGGAACACACCCTCCGGTCACCCTTTTTAAAAATGGGGACCACCACCCCGGTCTGCCAGTCCAGAGGTACTGTTCCTGACTTCCATGCAATGTTGTAGAGGCGTGTCAACCAACACAGTCCTCCAACATCCAGAGCCTTGAGAAATTCTGAGCGGAACTCGTCTACCCCCGGAGCCTTGCCACTGGGGAGTGATTTGACTACCCCAATTACCTCAGCCACGGTGATAGAACTGTCCACGTACGTATCCTCAGACTCTGCTTCCTCTATGGAAGGCATGTCAGTGGGATTGAGAAGGGCCTCGAAGTATTCCTTCCACCGACCAACTATATCCACAGTCGTGGTCAGCAAGCCCCCGTCCGCACTGTAAACAGTG
The DNA here is from genome assembly GCA_024372805.1 of Oostethus manadensis. NCBI lineage: Eukaryota > Metazoa > Chordata > Actinopteri > Syngnathiformes > Syngnathidae > Oostethus > Oostethus manadensis. The sequence goes on along the minus strand of QODF01000033.1, from coordinate 1,356,157 downwards.
TGAACTGGGGGCTGCTTCCCCTTTCTGAGGTGTCGGACGGTTTGCCAGAACCTCTTCGAGGCCGACCGAAAGTCGTGCTCCATAGCCTCACCGAACTCCTCCCACACCCGAGTTTTTGCCTCGACCACCGCCGAAGCCGCGTGCCGCTTGGCCTGCCGGTACCTGTCAGCTGCTTCGGGAGTCCCGCAAGCCATCCATGCTCGATAGGACTCCTTTTTCAGCTTGACGGCAGCCCTAACCCCCGGTGTCCACCATCGGGTTCGGGGCTTGCCACCACGACTGGCACCGACCACCTTGCGGCCGCAACCACAACTGGCTGCCTCAGCAATAGAGGCACGGAATACGGCCCATTCGGACTCAATATCCCGGTCCTCCCTCGAAATGCAGGCGAAGCTCTGCCGGAGATGAGAGTTGAAGACTCGACGAACGGGAGATTCTGCCAGACGTTCCCAGCACACCCTCACTACGCGTTTGGGTCTGCCAGGTCTGTCCGGCATCCTTCCCCGCCATCTAATCCAACTCATCACCAGGTGGTGGTCAGTTGACAGCTCAGCCCCTCTCTTCACCCGCGTGTCCAGAACATACGGACGCAGGTCTGATGATACGACCACAAAGTCGATCATAGACCTGCGACCTAGGGTGTCCTGGTGCCAAGTGCACTTATGGGCATCCTTATGTTCGAACATGGTGTTCGTTATGGACAAACTGTAGTTCGCACAGAAGTCCAGCAACAACACACCGCACGGGTTCAGGTCAGGGAGGCCGTTCCTCCCAACCACGCCCCTCCAAGTCACACTGTCATTGCCCACATGGGCGTTGAAGTCTCCCAGTAGAACTATGGAGTCACCAGCTGGGGTGCTCTCCAGCACCCCTCTGATAGACTCCAAGAAGGCTGGGTACTCTGAACTGCCGTTCGGCGCATAGGCACAAACCACAGTCAGGACCCTTTCCCCAGCCCTAAGGCGTAGGGAAGTAACCCTCTCGTTTACTGGGGATGACTCCAACACAGAGGCACCAAGCCGGGGGGCTAACAATAAGCCCACACCAGCTCGCCGCCTCTCCCCAGCGGCAACTCCAGAGAAGAACAAGGTCCAGCCCCTCTCAAGGAGTTTGGTTCCAGAGCCTAAACTGTGGGTTGAGGTGAGTCCGACTATATCTAGTCGGAATCTCTCCGCCTCTTCCACAAGCTCGGGCTCCTTCCCCACCAGAGAAGTGACATTCCATGTCCCAAGAACCAGATTTGGTCGCCGAAGCCCAGGTCGCTCGGACACCCGCCCTCGACCACTGCCCAAATCACACAGCACCGGACCCTTATGCTTGCCCCTGCAGGTGGTGGGTCTGCGGGAGGGAGTTCCCGTGTGGCTTCTTCGGGCTAGGCACGGCGAGGCCCCACGGGTGAAGACCTGGCCACCAGGCGCTCGCCTGCGAGCCCCTCCCCCAGGCCTGGCTCCAGGGTGAGGCCCCGGTATCCCACGTCCGGGCGAGGTGCGGTCACTCCTCACGTTGTTCGTCATAGGGTCTTCTGAATCACTATTAGTCTGGCCCGTCACCTAGAACCTGTTTGCCTACCAGGGGCATAAATCCTCCGACAACATAGCTCCTAGGATCACTCGGGCACTCAAACCCCTCCACCACGATAAGGTGGTGATTCACGGAGGGGCTCACATTGAAGTATTTTCGTTTAAATTTTTGACATTATTGTGGCAGATGAAAGATTGCAACATGGTGCTTTGCGTTGATGTAGCGGGTTAAACTTCAGCTGCTTCAGTGCTAAAGAAACTCCTTACAAAGATGACATATTATTCTACATTTATCAATGGTGCAATCGGGGCATTTATTAAATGTAAATTGCCCATTAATTGGACCTCGTGCTCCTCCATTTTCGCATCTCCTCTCCGGTGCTCACAGCTCTTCACCTTGTCCTGCCAACTACAATGAGAGCCATCATTGTCCACTTCAGCGTGTACATAAAGAAACTGTAAAGTTAGAGCTAAAAAATGAGGTTTCGCATTAAATTTGACTGTAATAGATCGTTCTCAATTAATGCACACATTTGAACCCCTTAATAAAATGCGCCATCACACTTGGGCGCCAAATGACACTTTTTACCCAAAAAATAAAAGAACACTACCACCAGCAAGTATACAGTACAAGTCGAAAGTTTGAACACACCTTCCCATTCAATGCGTTTTCTTTGTTTTAATGACTATTTGCATTGAAGGCATCAGAACTATGAAGGAACACATGTGGAATTATGTACTTAACAAAAAAGTATGAAATAACTCTAAATATGTCTTACTGTATATTTTAGATTCCTCAATTTAGCCACCTTTTGCTTTATTGATGGCGCTGCAAACCCTTGGGTTTCAATGAGCTTCCTGAGGTAGTCACCTGGAATGGTTTTCACTTCACACTTAGTGGATTTTTTTTTTTTTTTTGTCGTGTCAGTTTTTGACTAATGGAGTGTGGACCATCAGTTATGTTGTGCAGAAGTCAGGTTGATACACAGCCGACAGCATTATTGGACAACTTTAAGATTTCATATTATGGCAAAAAACAATCAGCTAGGCAAAGAGAAACGAGTGGCCATCATTACTTTAAGAAATAAAGGTCAGTCAGTCCGGAAAATTGCAAAAACTTTGAATGTGTACTGTATGTTACCAAAAGTGGTTTCAGAGAACAGATTGTACCAAGCCCAAAAGCGGGGGGGGGCTAGCTTTAATGACTGTCACTCACTCATGGCTGATGCACAGGCACATGCCCATAGTGTGTGCGCACTTACACATACACGCAGTCTCAGAGAAGTTACCAACAATTAGAGGCCATGACTGTGCAAGAAGTGGGCGGGATCTACTAAGTTTGAATGCTGGCGCCAGAGTTGCAGTGCCTAACCAGGTCAGACCTTGTGTTGTGTCCATGCTATACATTTATTTTCTCAAGTATCAATTGCTGAATTGGCATTTCTTGATCTAATATAGGGCAGAAACATGAAATGAGTGCGCAAGCTGAACTTACTGGGGGCACCCAGTTGTATAGCGACTTCTGTTTGTTTTACTTTAAAGAATGAATTTTTCTTTTCTGTTTGTGTTATCCTCTTAATGAGCAACCTGCATTAACATGGAAACACAAATGCAAACAAGTCAGTGCCTCACCAGCCATGAACCTCACAGCATGTCACTGGCTGAACGGTACAGAAATGTAACAGACTAAATAAGAGCTTTTTATTTATAAGTCACCTGACTAGAAAAATGGACAATAATTAGTGTTTTTTCTCATTGCCATCACCAACTGCACTGGTTTATTATACTGGTGGACCAGCCAGGACACCTCTCGTGTCGGGTTAGCACTAGCGTTTTGTCGGGTCTGTGTATTGATTCTGTGTGTCACTGTGTATTGATTGTTTTGTTTAGTTTTTTTACTTCTTTAGAGTCTGGCCATCTTTTGGGTACACCCTGGACTGCTCGCCAGTCAATCGCAGGGCACATAGAGACAAACAAACACTCACATTCATACTGACGGACAATTTAGAGTCGCCAATTAACCTGATTCGCATGTTCTGGTTTGGCAAAGTTTTACGTCGGATGCCCTTCCTGACACAACCCTCTGTATTTATCTGGGCTTGGGACCGGCACAATGAGACACTGGCTTGTGCCCCGTTGCGGCTACACCGGTGCTGTTCACCGACAGGGTGCCGGTGGAAACTGGATTACTGTTGGCCGAAGAAGGAGAGGAGGAAGGCGTGTCCTTAGGAGGAGAGAGAAGAAGAATCCTAAGAGTCTAGAACTAAGAGTTGGGACTTTGAATGTTGGAACTATGACAGGAAAAGGTAGAGAATTAGTTGACATGATGCAGAGAAGGAAGGTAGACATATTGTGCGTCCAGGAGACCAGGTGGAACGGTAGCAAGGCTAGAAGCTTAGGCGCAGGGTTCAAGCTGTTCTATCATGGTGTAGATAGGAAGAGAAATGGAGTAGGGGTGATTTTGAAGGAGGAGTTTGCTAGCAACGTCCTGGAGGTAAAAAGAGTGTCAGATAGAGTGATGAGCCTGAAGCTAGAAATCGAAGGTGTGATGTTCAATGTTGTTAGTGTGTATGCTCCACAGGTAGGATGTGAGATGGAGGAGAAAGAGAAATTTTGGTTAGACCTGGATGAAGTGATGCAGAACATTTCAAGAAGTGAGAGAGTTGTCATTGGTGCGGACTTCAATGGGCATGTTGGTGCAGGAAACAGAGATGATGAGGAGGTGATGGGCAAGTTTGGTATCCAGGAGAGGAACGCAGAAGGACGGATGGTGGTCAACTTTGCAAAAAGGATGGAAATGGCTGTAGTGAATTCTTTCTTCCAGAACAGACAGGAACATAGGTGACCTTCAAGAGTGGAGGTAGGAGCACACAGGTAGACTACATCTTGTGTAGAAGGTGTAACCTGAAGGAGGTCAGTGACTGCAAAGCAGTGGTAGGTGAGAGTGTAGCCAGACAGCATAGGATGGTGGTGTGTAAAATGACTCTAGTGGTGAGAAGATGAAGATGGTAAAGGCAGAGCAGAGGACGAAATGGTGGAAGCTGAAAAAGGAGGAGTGTTGCTTGACATTTAGGAAGGAGTTGAAAAAGGCTATGGGTGGCCATGAAGTCCTTCCAGATGACTGGACAACTACAGCTACTGTGATCAGGGAGACAGGTAGGAGAGTACTTGGTGTGTCATCTGGAAGGAAAGTAGATAAGGAGACTTGGTGGTGGAATGAGGAGGTGCAGGAGTGTATACAGAGTAAGAGGTTAGCTAAGAAGAAGTGGGACACTGAGAGGACTGAAGAGAGTAGACAGGAGTACAGAGAGATGCAGCGTAAGGTGAAAGTAAAGGTGGCAAAGGCCAAACAAGGGGCTTATGATGACTTGTATGCTAGGTTGGACAGCAAGGAGGGAGAGAAAGATCTATACAGGTTGGCAAGGCAGAGGGACAGAGATGGGAAGGACGTGCAGCAGGTTAGGGTGATGAAGGATAAGGATGGAAGGGTATTGACAGGTGCCAGTAGTGTCATGGGAAGATGGAAAGAGTACTTTGAAGAGTTGATGAATGAGGAAAATGAAAGAGAACAAAGAGTAGAAGAGGTGACTGTTGTGGACCAGGAAGTAGCAAAGATTAGTAAGGAAGAAGTGAGGAGGGCATTGAAGAGGATGAAGAATGGAAAGGCACTCGGTCCTGATGATATACCTGTGGAGGTATGGAAGTGTCTAGGAGAGGTGGCAGTAGAGTTCCTGACCGGGTTGTTTAACAAGATCTTAGATAATGAGAAGATGCCTGAGGAATGGAGGAGAAGTGTGCTGGTGCCCATTTTTAAGAACAAGGGAGATGTGCAGAGTTGTGGCAACTACAGAGGAATAAAGCTGATGAGCCATACAATGAAGTTATGGGAAAGAGTAGTTGAAGCTAGACTAAGGGCAAACGTGAGCATTTGTGAGCAGCAGTACGGTTTTATGCCAAAAAAGAGTACAACAGATGCAGTATTTGCTTTGAGGATGTTGATGGAGAAGTACAGGGAAGGTCAGAGGGAGCTGCATTGTGTTTTTGTAGATCTGGAGAAAGCTTATGACAGGGTGCCCAGAGAGGAACTGTGGTATTGTATGAGGAAGTCTGGAGTGGCAGAGAAGTATGTTAGAGCGGTGCAGGACATGTACGAGGACTGTAAGACAGTAGTGAGGTGTGCTGCAGGTGTGACAGAGGAGTTCCGAGTGAAGGTAGGACTACATCAGGGATCAGCTCTGAGCCCCTTCTTGTTTGCTATGGTGATGGACAGGCTGACGGACGAGGTTAGACAGGAATCTCCATGGACTATGATGTTTGCAGATGACATTGTGATATGTAGTGAGAGCAGGGAACAGGTGGAGGAGAAGCTTGAGGGGTGGAGGTTTGCCCTGGAAAGGAGAGGAATGAAGGTCAGCCGCAGCAAGACGGAGTACATGTGTGTAAATGAGAGGGACCCAAGTGGAAGAGTGAGGTTACAGGGAGAAGAGATAAAGAAGGTGGAGGATTTTAAGTACTTAGGGTCAACAGTCCAGAGCAATGGAGAGTGTGGAAAAGAGGTGAAGAAGCGTGTGCAGGCAGGCTGGAATGGGTGGAGAAAAGTGTCGGGTGTGATGTGTGATAGAAGAGTTTCAGCTAAAATGAAAGGAAAGGTGTACAAAACTGTGGTGAGACCAGCGATGTTGTTTGGTTTAGAGACAGTGCCGCTGAGGAAAAGACAGGAGGCAGAGCTGGAGGTAGCAGAGATGAAGATGCTGAGGTTCTCTTTGGGTGTGACCAGGATGGACAGGATCAGGAATGAGCACATCAGAGGGACAGCACATGTTAGAGGTTTTGGAGATCAAGTCAGAGAGGCCAGACTGAGATGGTTCGAACATGTCCAAAGGAGAGATAGTGAATATATTGGTAGAAGGATGCTGAGTTTTGAATTGCCAGGCAGGAGGCCTGGAGGAAGACCAAAGAGGAGGTTTATGGATGTAGTGAAAGAGGACATGAGGGTAGTTGGCGCAAGAGAAGAGGATACAGAAGACAGAGTTAGATGGAGGCAATTGATTCGCTGTGGCGACCCCTGAAGGGATAAGCCGAAAGGAAAAGAAGAATTAACCTAACATGCATCTTTTTGGAATGTGGGAGGAAACCGGAGTACCCGGAGAAAACCCACACACGCACGGGGAGAACATGCAAACTCCACACAGAGATGCCCAACGGAGATTCGACTATTTTTGACTATTTATTTCAACAACAGAAATAACAAAAAAAAATTTTACTAGCTGTGGTTTTATTCAAACAGATTTTGTTTTCTTGTTCAGTTCTCGACAGCGATGAGGACATCAAGCAGCTCAACAAAGAAATTAATGACCTCAACGAGTCCAACAACGAAATGGAGGCCGACATGGTCAACCTGCAGACTCAGGTGTGTGTGCGTGCATGCATCTGTTTTAATGAGTCTCTGGCTATTATACATGTGGATGCATTTATATGGACCCGACCCATTCTGGCGTACAGAGCATTCTTATTTCAAAACATTTTCCCTTTCTATAGGTAGACTGAAACACTCAAACTAAACAGCAATGGGTATTCTGTGCGCCGGTAGTGAATCACACCTGATGTGACGTGTTTGTGTTTTAGATCACTTCCATGGAAAAGAACCTGAAAAACATTGAGCATGAGAACAAGATGATCGAGGAGCAGAATGAGGCTCTGTTCATGGAGCTGTCTGGGCTTAGTCGGGCTCTGATCCGCAGCCTTGCCAACATACGCCTGCCGCACATGGTGAGTTCTTGTCTACACTCACACACGTACACCTGGGCGAGCATGGAGCTTGTTGGTTAGAGAAGGTAGTTCTGGTGTCAGCCCGTTAATTTTCCCCCTCTGGGTCTCAGTTGAGTTTGGTTGTCGTTTGCATCACAGCAGGAGCCCATCACGGAGCAGAACTTTGACAGCTACGTGAGCACCCTGACCGACATGTACACCAACAAAGACTGCTTCCAGAGCCCCGAGAACAAGGCTCTACTGGAGAGCATCAACAAAGCTGTGAAGGGCATCAAAGTTTGAAACACCCACAGCGAAGCTGTCCTAAAAAGCGTGACAGAGTCGCAGGGATGTTGAAATACATATACATGTAATTCAAAAACAGCGAAAAGGAAATTCAGGTTATTTTAATACACACAACCCAGGGAGCAATCTGTGAGAAGAAGAGTGACGCGGACCAAAACCCCCATCATGCTGCTTCTGGGATCAGTGAGGATGTATGAAGAAGAAAGAAGTGGATGGAAAAGAATACTAATATCTGAGGCGTTCGATATGCTGTACGTTTACCCGTGTCTGTGTGTCGTGGGACGTGTTTGAGGACAATGTCACTGTTGCCCAGATGATTCTTTTTCTTTTTTAATCCCTTGAAACATGGAGGCTGTCGCACTTGGACAGGAAGAGGAAGACACAGGAGGAGCTGAGCATTAGTTCTGTAGCATTCACTGTGGCAAGTGTGTGTGTGTGTGTGTGTGTTCACCAGCTCTTAATGGCCCTGCGACCACACACACACACACGCACGCACACACACACACACCCCAGCAATATGAAGCATGCACTAAATGGAATTTGTGTTTGCTTTGCGGTACCAGTGAAGCAAAGTAGTCAACAGCGCAATGTTTTGTGAACACAGTCTAAAGTGGCGAGTTGATCCTGAACCAGCAGAGGTTGTGTTCATTGATCACAAGACCTGATGGATTCCATGTTTGAAAACGCAGCAGATAAACGTTGGTCTGTTTTGGGGGATTTTTTGTACGGACAGGCACCTCATAGTGTGCACACTTGAGTTAGTCATAACGATAGTATTTATATCCACATAGGAGTTGCACTTCATTTCAAAGAGTAGTTTTGTGGTACAATAATTATTGTTATATATGAATTATTTAAATTTGTGAACTTTTAAATTGTAACTTATTGACATTTATGTTGTTGAGGTTTATTTATTTCAAGCAATTTATTTATTGACTTTGTAACACACACAAAAAATGGATCTTTACTGATTAATATGGAAGCAATTCATATGTTGAGAATCTATATTGTTAATTGTATTTTCCTTTTTGAGTACTTTTTAAAACAAATGTTTTATAACTAAAAAAATTGGGGGATATTTTTGGCAATTGCTCTTGTTTTTGTTCATTTTTTTTTTGGTTACTGGTACGATAAAAAACTCACTACTGAAAAAGTAAGATAATATGTATTTATTATTTATTTCATACGAAAGAAATTGACTGATGGCTGTATATTTATTTTGTTATTTATGTGCGTGATGTGACGATGATGAGTCTGAGTAGTCTTAAAGATCCACTGCTAATATCTAAATAAAGAAAGAAGATCAGCACAGATATTGTTTGATTACTTAGGCCTGTATGCGTAGTACCAGCAGCTGATTGGAAGGACTGAAAGCAATCACTGTTGTGTTGCTGCATCTGTTTTTTGTATTGTTTAAGCCAGCTCATGTTTGCTCTGTGGCAGAAAACCACGGAAATTCAACAAAAAAGTGACCTCCCCCAAGCATAGTGTAGCAGCCGACACGGCCCACCCAAAACCTCTCTGATGTACTACACATGCATTTCTTTTATTTGTATGTATATTTTTATTTTCAGTCACGTGATACATCTATGGAGCCGGACTGTTCAGTCGGGGGTCAAACACACACACGCGCGCGCACACACACACACATGCATACACAAAGCAAACTCTAGGATGGGCTCTGTTTAACAGAAATACACACCCTTGTAGCCTTACTGTAGAAATTTAATTTTTTTGATGCACAAAGTGCCACTAAAAGCAAAGGAAAAAAACTCTCTTTATTTCCTCCTTCTTGGCATTTCTGCAATGTTCCAATGTCTGGTCCTGGGAAGACCACAGCATCAAGAGAGTGGTGATTGTTTCAGATGCCTTTATTTCTCTGCCAAGATGGCCATAAGTACATCTATATATTCATTCTGTATAAATAGATTTTAAAGATACTATATATAAGAATATAAACATACATATATTTTTCCAGTGTAATTGTGGATTAGCTCTTCTACTCCTTATCAAAGCATCACTAGCTGTCTAGAAGGGATGCGAGGGCTGTTACCAATAGGAGGCAGTTACACTAAGACCTGCTCAACTGTGGCTTTAAACAGAAGGCGAGTAGTTAACGTTAACGCTACATTCACTGCTTTATTTTAGTTGTCTGTCCTTAATCCAGAGATGTTTCAAAAAAACACGAATCTGAGATGGATACTATATGGTGGGCTCTTTATTTGTAAGTGTCATGTGAGTTACCGTAGAGTTAAAAAGGAAAAAAATGGGAAAAAAAAACAAAACGACGATGGCTCTGAATAATGTTCTGCACATAGTGTTTGGCTATGTTGTGCAGTTATTGTATTGTTACTGCTCACCTCTTCACAATTGAAACAAGCAAGTAGGAGACTTTAAGTGTAAACCTGCCTTTGAGTGGTTTGTCACAGCTACTGTGGTGTACAGTATGATCCCCGTTGTAACTCTGATGTCCAAGGCATGTTGTCTGTGTGCTTCTCGCCAATGTATAAATGAAACCCCTGTGTGCACCTTCTCAAAAAATGCCAGCATAAGGAGTTGTCCTCCTTGATTCTGTGGCCTGTGCTGTCAGAAACATCACAGAAAGTGAAAGTCACCCCCTCCCCCCCAAAATAAAAAACAAAAACAAAAGAGATTGGCAGCTAACAGGTCAGCAGTCGGCTGAATCCTCGGGCACTAAGCAAAAAGGCCGAGTGTGTGTGGGAGTGGGACATTGATTTGCCGGTCTGCACAATCTCTCTCTCTCTCGGAAGTGTATGTTGCATAAATATGTGTCCATCACTCCAAAGAATGTCAAAACCTTTTTTTGAGTCCTCTTTCCTTCCATGCCTCGCCCCTCCCCCGCCGCTCCCCTTCTCGAATTGTCTTGTGTAACCTTTCCTCAGGAAAGCATTTGGTTAACAAAGTAGCATATCCTCTCTCTCGAAATGCACGAGGACACTATCCAAGACTGTGAATATTCTCCTAACTTATTTGATACGGCATGACCCCTTTTAAACCCGCTTGATGAAAATGTCTGGCGAGCTATGTAAATGATTATCACAGAGGCCGTAAAAGCGTAACATTTCCAAAAAATGTCAGATGAGTTAGGAGCTGTAGCCTGAGGGTGATGCTTCTGTGCCCACACGCTGTGTGTTTTTCTTATTTACATAAAGATGCCCAACGATGGAGTCGGGAGCTGCATTATGATTCTTGTTATAAATGTGGGGAAAGTCCTTTAAAAAATGCTGTCAGGGCCCAGTGTTTCCCATATGGAATTTATATGACACCATGTCTCTTTCAGGGAAACCAGCCCGCACCAAAATCTAGGAGTTAGTAAAAAATAAAGAAATAAAAGGGCACACGTTTTCGTCCCGGTTTGATGTGTGTCAATTTCCCATCCAGCTAACTAAAACCAAAAGACACCCCCACCGCCAACGCTGTAGTTTCAATGTGTGTGGTCTAATCATGTGTGCCTTTCTCATGCCACTCCTTCAAAAAAAAAAAAATGCTATGTTTACACCGCTTCAAAAACAGTTTGGACTGGAGAGGAGGTACTGCTAACATGAGTTTGGGGAAGTTAGACTCTTTTTTTCTAAAAGAGATACGAACAGGCAACAAAGAAACTGTGATCTCATTTAGATGATTCAGGTACCAAACTGCATGGACAGTCTCTGTGAAGGAAAACAAAAAAAACCCTCCCCACCCCCTAGATACTGCATCAGTGTGCAGGGCATTATTTTGAAAGTCTCTGTACATATTTCTATTAAGAGCAAACAGTGTTCTAGTTGTTGTATTGAAGACTATTTGAAAATGGTTTTAAAAAAAAACAAAAAAAAACATCCACAGCCAAGGCTTGTCCTACTAGCGCATTTTTACAGAGATGAGCTATTTTTACTGCTGATTTTCTAGGCATTGATATTGATATCCTTTTAAATAAGTGCAAAACTTCCAAACTTACAATCACTTCCACAATGATAGATTGTATGGTATTTTTTGTTACTTTTGTAGATGTGGTTGTTCCTTTGCTACTGCACCATTTTGTAAAGTGGGACAGACCTTGGCTGTGTGTCCTCGGGGTCTTTTTGCTTTATTGTTTCAACAATATGATTGCCTTTTGTTTTTCAAAGTAAGACGCTGTAGTTTGGCCGAGTTTGTGACTGTGTGTTTGTGTACTCGTGTACATGTTCCCCTGTTCCTGTGTCAGTGTTCTAACCCAGAGAAGTGATGTCAGTTATTGTGGGCGTATGAATCCTTTTAAATGTTCTCTATGAAACACGCAAATAAAGAATCATAGACAAGGGCCGTTCTGTTCTGTTAGTGCTTTTTGAGTGTTTGTGTTGATATTTGCTGGAAATGTGTCTGCCCCACTGCGCTGTTTGGCAATTCCATCTGGAAAAACAAACTGGTTTTGGGGACTTTTGTCATTCATTTTTTTTGCTGGTTTACTGTCAAGGAAAAATCTGCTGCTTGATCCAAAATACGTAGATGAGAGATCGGACAAGTTCCTTAAAAGTAATTAAATGTACAATTGAATAGATCTTGCATGCAAGGAGACCATATAATTCCATACAAGCTGAACAGAAGCTTGTTTGTCTGCCCTGTGATTGACCGGCGAACAGATCAGCGTGTACCCGCCTCTCGCCCAAAGGCAGCTGGGATAGGCTCCAGCATACCCGCGACCCCTAATGGGGATAAGCGGAATAGAAAATGAATGAATGAACAACCCAAACAGACATCCTCTCAAGAAAATGCCTAAGTTCATGTTGTTAAACTTGTACTTAATATAGGAAACAAAATATGCAAAGGGAAGTGTAGTCTCCTCCTGTGCTGGACATTGATGGCGAAGGTCAGACTCACATGCCTGGACACATACTTTATCGTGGTCACGGACATGTTCTAGGTTAATCAGAGCTGTTGAGATGGAAATGTGAGCTTTTTTTGGAGACAAGAGACCCTCGTTCCTCGACCGAACAATCACATCAAGTCGGTGTGACATTGATCTGAATCTTAGCATACGCAGTTTGTAAGTCAAATGAAGTAATGGATACAAACCGTTAAGTGTGATAACAAACCTTTTTTCTCCGACATTTACAAACGTATCTAAACGCTGACAGACCACACGTTGCACAAGTTCCAAATTTCAGACGACAAGCTTTGTATAGGGATTCTTTTTTTATTCTGGCATTTCTTTTTTAAACTCAGGTGGAGTCTTACCTTTATTTTTGGTAAAGTCAGCTGGGATAGGCTCCAGCATACCTGCGACCCTAATAAGGATAAGCAACATAGAAAATGGATGAATGAATGAACTTTTATGCCAAGTGTACAGCTTGTCCTCTTCCAGACCTGGAACTATATGCAATAGTTTGACATAGGATTTAAAAAATGTATGTTTTTCGCAACCATTCCATGTTATATACCTTAATCCCTTAATCGTGTTCAGTTGGTTCCAGATGAAATAATTTTTGTGAAGTAGGATTCCTTTATGAATAGAATATTTTTGTAGTTAGACCATTGTTTACAACCTTCTAACTGTGGGTTGTTGACATTATTAGAGCCCTCTAGACAGGTAATAACACACATATAGTGACCTTTACACTCCAATAGAGTAGATATAATCGAAAAAAATTATTCATTTAAGATATAAAGGGCATACCTGCTTGTGTGCAATACATATGTTGGGGACAGGAAGTGACGTTCAGAGTTTTTTAGATTGGCATGGGTAATAACTTTAATTTGTGTTATTATGATCATTATGAATATTATGTTATTATATTGTGCCAGTTTAATTCAGACCTGCAATAAAAGCTTGTTGTCGATCAAGTTCAGCACTTTTAAAGTAACATTACTGACACCTGGTGACCAACGTAGAATACTATATATCACAATTTCAATGTGTTTTCTTAATGCCTTGTATTTGTATTTTAGTTCATTCAGTCCTTTTTAGGCTTGAAAATTTAGGATGAAATAGATCAAACTGGCAGCCACAAAACAGCGTGATTTATTTACTAATATACTTTCCAAAAACTGTGATAGAGTGAAAAAGCAAAATTCAAGCCGCGTTATGGCGAGGGACGACTGTTTGTCATGTCATTTAGGCCGCTTGCTTGATGTCACGGTGCCTTTCCTGCAGGGCAGTAAGTCGCTTACGGGACTCGCCGAGTTCCTTGCCAGGACCGCAACGTGTAATAGTACTCGAGAATATTATTCCACGACAATAGTGATCCAGTTATAATTTCAAAACGAGCGATGTGCGATTGCTATGATGAAGTGATGGGCAGAACTTGGCCTTTTGCAACCTGGATGTTGATAGATGTAATTCAGACCTTTTTCCGCCATTTCCAGCCTGTTTTTACGCATGCTTACATAAACGTTACTCAAGCTGCATGACGGCGATTCCTACTGTACTTAATAGTGATGTGCGGATCGATTGTTACATCCAATACCAGATCTTTATGCTCTCAAGTCAATTCCCACATCAATGCATTAATGGTAGGATACTTTTGTAATTTGAGGTAATGTATGTCATTAACAGGAGCACAGTGGAAAGTAACAAAATGGCGGAAATCTTGCCTAAATGATATGCGTTTGGTGGGAACCTGCTTTTTCTTGCGTTTGGACGATCAGTCAGTTGGAAAGGTAACCAATTGTGAGCATGGTGTTGTTATTTTACTTATTTTCTTTTTTTATTGTTTAAATCACCGTGTTTTGTCCTGTTTTATCTGTTGTTAGCGTGGCGCTTCCATCACATGTGGCAAGCTTTTGCAAACATAGATGGGGTTAAGGGAAAGCCGTTGTTAAGAGTTGCACTGCACTTCAGCACCGCCTTGATTTACTGTAGACTTCCTGATGATGACAACAACACAGTGTTCATACACCATCAAGCAGTAAGACAAAAGACACTGCCCTCAACAAAATGGGGACTATTGCATGCAATTACATGCAGCATTGAACACCACTGCCCTCTGCTGGAAAATAAGCTAAAGTTTCTAATAGTAAGGTCATCCCAGTGGACCATGTTCAATGTAAAAAGTATTATTCCTATTAGTGAGTCGCATAAAAAATGCAAAGTATCCAACCCCAAAAGTGACAATATGATTTCATTCATTCATTTTCTGTACCGCTCGTCCTCATTAGGGTCATTTAGTGCAAAAATATATATATCAGTAGAAAACATTCGACTTAAAAAAGGCAGTCAGATTGCCTTAAAAGTGGCTACTCTGCATTAAGTCCTGCTTTTAAGTCTTAAGATCCCTATAGTGTTGTTTTTTAAATCATTTCCTTAGTATGTGTCTGTTTGGCATCCTGTCTCTGTAGCTTTTCTGTCCAGGGGCACCGTTGATTGATGTTTTTATCCTCGTGCAAAAATTGCATCACCTTCATTCTGATGAGCTTGAATCAGCCTCAAAGACTTTGTTACATCCAGAAGATGAAAATGTGCTCACTATTGTTAATAAAAACATAAAACACAAATTAATATTTGTCTATTGAACTGTGTTATAAATGTATTCAACTTTTAAATTGTTGGATAGGAGATCAGAACAGAACTTTGTCTCTCAGAATACCGTGCTTTATCTAAGTCTTTAAAATGGCTGACCAAACATTTTAGATATTTTGTTTGGAGTAGCCTAGTTACATTGATGACAATTATAAATCATTGAAGGCCAGAGCCGGTTTATACTTTGACTTTTGTAATAACAGCAATACGCAAAATGATAAGGCAAGTAAAATGATATTTGTCCTTGTTCATTTTGGTAAAACAATTCCCACAGCAAATGGAAATCTTCCAAACATTAAGGAGCAAAGTTTAATGTTTGTGTCTGCACCTCCATTTGGAAAAAGAATGTATGTTAAAATATTGTCATCAAGGATGCAGTATTGTTCAAAATAATAGCAGTGCAATGTGACTAACCAGATTCATCACTGTTATTAGTATGTTTTTATTGCTACATGGCAAACAAGCTACCAGTATGTGCTGTAGATTCTCGGAAAACAAACGAGACCCGGCATCCATGATATGCACGCTCTTAAGGCTGTGCAATTGGGCAATTAGTTGAAAGGGGTGTGTTCAAAAAAATAGCAGTGTCTGCTGTTGACTTTACAAACACCAAACTATTTTGTACGTGTTTGTTTCTAGGATTTGGCAATCCTGTGAATCACTAAACTAATGTTTAATTGTATGACCACAGTTATTTATAAGTGCTTCACATCTGTGTGGCATGGAGTCAACCAACTTGTGGCACCTTTCAGCTGCTATTCCACTCCTCAATTCATGAACATTTCTTGGTTTTGCTCCAGAAACAGAATTTTTGATGCCGCCCCACAAGTTCTCCATTGGATTATGGTTTGGGTACTGAGCTGGCCACTTCATAACATAAGAACATACCAAGATTTTGCTGATTTACTAGCGTGTTTGGGGGTCATTGTCTTGTTGAAACACCCACTTCAAGGGCATGTACTCTTCAGCATAAAACAACATGACCTCTTCAAGTACTTTGTCATATGCAAACTGATCCGTGGTCCCTGCTGTGGCTTGAATTCACAGTTTGGGGGTCGTCTCACAAACTGTCTGCGGCCCTTCAAGCCAATAGCTGAATGCTATGAATGCTGGGTCTTGTTTGTTTTATGAGAATCTACTGCACCTACTGGTAACTTGTTTGCATTGCAGCAAAAAAGTATACTAACAACAGTGGTCACGTTGGTTAGTCACAATGCACCGCTATTATGTTGGACACGACTGTATGTGATGAGAGGGAATTTCTCTAAATTGCAATTCCACTTTCTGTAATTCTAATTAAATTCCACGTGCTGAGTAAATTCAAATTCAAATCCGTAGATTTGAACTGAATTCTTGACATTCAGAATTTTGCACAGCCCTGGTCATACTTGCCTTACATTACATTCCCCATGATGCAATTTTCCGCAGAATGTGGGACGTTTGGATTGCTTTTCCATTTCCTGAAAGGATAATACTGATGGAGCATTTGCTTCCGTGTGGCACACGTGCGACTGGGTCATGTGACTCAAGCAACTCCAGCCCAGCCGGATTGAGTAGAGAAGCCGAGAGAAGCCACCCTGACTCCTGCTGCTTAACTACCAAAGAAGAAGAGAGGAAAGAAGAGGGGGAACAAAAGAACTGTGGGATTGCGACGCGAACGGCTGCCAATCACGACCAAAACGAGTGCGCCAGATGAACGAGGCTCCACCGGCGACGTCCAATCCGGAAACGTCTGCGCTGTACGTGCTGTACGTGCTGTACGTATGACGTCAGAGCGTCAGCTGGCCCAATGTTTACATCCAGCAGTGGTGTGTTACTGACCGGATCCCCGAAATAACAAGAGGCTGGTCACAAAGGAAGCCACAGGCACAGACAGGATCCATCGGCGGCGCGTTAAGGTATACCCTAACATGCTAACACTTGATAGCATAGAACATGTGCTAGCATGATACTGTTTCTCCCCGCTGGTTGGTTGTAATTGCCACTGAAACGCAGTCTGTTGTGAAGATGTGTGCTTTGCTTCGGTTACGCACAGTTTCCGTGTAAATGTGCAGTCTTAGATCGACGGCAGGACTCACATTGCCGTGCGTGTGCGCGGCGCAGTAAAGCCCACTTCAATCGAACCGTGAGGGAATTAACACATATTCTCAGTAAGCGCAAAGGACGGACGCAAATGGCAGAGTTTGGCAGGAAGTGGGTCTCCCACTAGCCTACTAAACCAAATATTGTGCGAGAGAAATGTGCCACAGCGCCTCCCTGTGGCCACTCCGATAATATGACGCTGCACGAGGTCTAGTTTCTCATATAAATGCACGCCTAATGATGCTTGTTCTGTTGTTCTCCTCTAGCCGCATGCATCCCCTAAAAAGTGGAATCAACAGAAGGGCATGTTTATGTCTGTGCTTTCTTTTACGGCTTTGTAGTCGACCTGTGCACCCTGTGATCTTTGTCCTGTTGTCCATCCAGGCCTCTGCTGCTGTTTTTAACACCAGTCGGAACCACAAAGGCTGCATTCACACCTAGCTGTGCTGCCAAAAGGAGGATTAAAAGCACCACATTTGTTAACTGGCGAAGCAAGAAAACAACAGAGCACTATTAAGAGTCTCACTACCGCAAAACTACAAGTGAAAAACCACACTTTACTCTGAGTGTATTTCACCTGCTTTTTGTGCCAAGCACAGAGGTCTTTCAGGCTGTTGGCGGTTGTGATGGAAACTCATACATTTGCTGACGAGGGGTTTGCCTCAGAGACCTTGCTAACTGTGGACAGTAAAGTAACTTTCCATCTTCAGGCATCATGGGCGGAGCTGTGAGTGCCGGGGAGGACAATGATGACTTGATTGACAACCTGAAGGAGGCTTATTACATCCGCTCAGACCTAGTAGAGCGAGCTTTTCGTGCCATTGACCGTGCCGACTATTACCTCGACGAATACAGGGAGAACGCCTACAAGGTGAGCAAAGCTGACAACCACTAGTTTAATATATATATATTTTAAATATCTGTGTTAGTGCTCCATATTTGTCATGACATCATCACAGAGTCATGTTGGCGCACACAAGCCGTGTTTCCACCTGATCTGGTTAAATTTAAGTGGGAGCTTGTGTGACAACATTACATTACATTATAAGACATTACATGGCTGACATTAAACAAGGACAAGCGGGGGCTTACCAGTGTTTTGTTGGTATCAGGACTTGGCCTGGCGACACGGAAACATTCATCTGTCAGCTCCATGTATCTACTCAGAGGTGATGGAGGCCTTGGACCTCCACCCTCGTCTCTCCTTCCTTAACCTTGGCAGTGGGACCGGCTATCTCAGCACTATGGTGGGCCTCATACTGGGTAGGTGGTTAAGAACATTGTCGTGAACGAAGAAGCAGGATGAGAATATGCCATTTTCATGTCAATGTGGTGACTTTGTAAATCCAGAAAGGAGCTATAAATCTTAAATACCAAGGAGGCATTTAATCGTGAGGCTGTTCATATATTTTATGCATGGGTATACACACTGCCTGGCCGAAAAACAGTCGGCATCTGGATTTAACTAAGCAAATAGGTATGAGGTTGCTGCAGTTGGTCAGGTCTAGGTTTAGCAACACTATGTGCTCAAATAATGAGGTCCGCTGACTACTGGAATATACTGAATGACCAGGTTCTTCCGTCAAAGGATTTTTTTCTTCCCTGATGGCACGGGCATATTCCAAGATGACAATGCCAGGATTCATCAAGCTCAAATTGTGGCAGAGTGAGTTCAGCCCTTAACCCTGTTGAGAATCTTTGAGATGTGCTGGAGAAGGCTTTGCGCAGCGGTCAGATTCTACCATCATCAAAGCAAAATCTTGGTGAAAAATTAAGGCAACACTGGATGGAAATAAATGTTGTGACATTGCAGAAGCTTATGGAAACAATGCCACAGGGAATGTGTGGTGTAATCAAAGCTTAAAGGCGGTCCAACAAATTATTAGTGTGTTCTTTGGTGGCAATCTAACACTTTTTACACACGTGGACAAAATTGTTGGTACCCTTAACGTAATATTTTGTTACGCAACCTTTTGAGGCAATCACTGCAATCAAAGGATTCCTGTAACTGTCAATGAGACTTTCTGTGACCGCTGTGGGATTTTCTTTCATTAACCAAAGGGTACCAAAAATGTTGTCCACATGTGTATGTGTTACGTATTTATATATTATGTATTTTGTAAAACTAAGACCGGAACAACATCAAATTAAAAGCACAAAATGAACACCCACCCACCGTCCACCAGTACGTGCCTGGCATGAGAGAGGACGTCGCTGTTCGATGTGTGCGGTAATTAACTTACTTGAGGTTGTGCATCAAACAAAATATGCACGTTAGCACTCAATAAGGTCATTAAATTGTACCTTTATGCATTTCATGGTATCAGCGTTTTGGAGCAAATATGAGGTAAAAGAAAAAGAGGACAAATACGGCACAGTAGTCTATGGTGCGTTTGCTGCTCGCCAAAAAATATGAAACAAAACAACGTAACAACAATAACTGTGGCATTTCTAACTGTATGTTATTATTTGATTGAAATAATGGCCCATATTTTCAAATGTTCTATGCATTTACATCAAATTTGATGTAGTTATTTCCAAATTAATTATATATATTTTTTTGTTTTGTTTTTTATTTTTTTAATTGCGCCTGAAAGTTGTCTATTGCCCATTTGAGCCCTGCCCATGGACCCGTAGTTGGGGACGCCTGTCTAAAAAAGAAAAACATGATTTCAGCTATGAGAAATGAAGCTGATTCCTCCAAGCAGCAATATTTTGCCCGGTACCATACTGGGATGTAAGCAGGACTTCAGAACAGTGAGAGATTCCTTCATCCCTGAATTGCAAACATACATCGAATAAAGTTAGCCAAGGAGTTAGCCACTATCAAATGTCTTTGGTTTGGTTTTCTTGTATTTTTTCAAAATTACATTGACTGACGACCAGTCCAGGGTGTACCCCGCCTCCCGCCCAAAACCAGCTGGGATAGGCGACCAGCATACCCGCGACCCAAATGAGGATAAAGCGACATAGAGAATGAATGAATGAATGTTCATGAATGTTCATGAAAGTGGCTTCCAGATGGGGAAAATCTGATAACTCTGATTTCTTGTTTTTGTTCTGACAAGCAAACCGCTACTTTCAGAAAACGATGATGACACTGCTCGGTCACCGTCACATGACCAGAAGAGCACAAGCCGACAACTAACCCGGCACGGTGTGGACGCGAATTGTTTTCAAAGGACAGAGCTTTCATGCAGTGTGTTAATTGTTCCAGGACCATTTGGAGTGAATCATGGGGTGGAGTTACATGCTGATGTCATAGAGTACGCCTACCAGAAGCTTGACTCCTTCATCAAAACCAGTGACAGTTTTGACAAGTGAATATCTGACCGTGTGTCTGTGACTCTTGTCTGCTCTACTTGTTCACGTGTGTACTGAGGTTCTTTGTGTGGTTGTTGCTGAGCAGATTTGAGTTCTGCGAGCCATCCTTCGTGGTGGGCAACTGTCTGGAGATCCCACCAGAGAGCCGTCAGTATGATAGAGTGTACTGTGGGGCGGGGGTGCAGAAGGACCATGAGGACTATATGAAGAACCTGATCAAAGTTGGGGGCATCCTGGTGATGCCTCTTGAGGAAAAGGTTTGTGAACCGAGACAGCCCGTTGAAGTTATTCCACACAGATCATCTCAAAAAGCACACTTGTATGTTACATTATGCGGTTGAAGGAAAGTAAATCTTCTTCTTCTTTTATTTTCTGCAGCTGACCAAGATCACCCGCACAGGACCAAACAGCTGGGAGACCAAAAAAATAATTTCAGTGTCCTTTGCTCCTCTAGTGCTGCCTAAACTCAACGTGAATGGCAAACCCAGAGCTGTCCCATTACGTAAGTCTCACTTTTATTCTCTTCATCAATACAAATGACATGGAAGGAGACAATAGGAAAAAAAGAAGTTAGAATGGTGTGGTTGTGTGGTGTGTGTTTAAACCAAAATCTCATATTCCACTGTTCATATTTTTACGCGTACCACTGCTGGTATTAGTGGTCCACCTAGTAGTACTACATTTAAAAAAATTAAAAGTAAGATTGTACTTAAAACCGATGTATTTAATAATTGTACAAATAGATGTGTAATAACCAAAGATTTCACCTCACAGCCATCAGCCATTAGAAAGTTCTCTGTAATAAAAAAAATAGTGGTTCAGGTGGTCCTTGGGTTACAAACAAGTTTCGTCCCTAAGCTATGATGTACACAGAACACTTGAAAGACACTTGATATATAATTATATGATTAAATACAATAATTGCATGAAATAGCAACACAAAAGGAGATAAACACCTTACTTTTATCCCTGTGGTTGTTCTACCTTCTTAAAATATTGTCCCAGATCTGGAAATATAACTCCCTAATCTTTGTAACAGCGCACTGAATCCATGACTCCCTCCAATAGCATGTTTCCTCCTCTGGCGCTTTGCATGATGGTCATTTTCACTTCCATAGTGATGGCTTTCCTTTCTGAAGCCCAAAAAAGTGAGTGTTTATGGACCAAATTCACGTTTTTAAGTAATATATGGCAGCATGTTCATAACCCCAAAACTTTGGAACATCACAAAATGAGGACCACTTGTTTTGAGGTGGTACTAGAGTAACGGATGCCGGGGAGTGTGGATGTGGGAAAGTACGTTGATAAGCCTCACTCCTTGACATCTGACGGTTTTGGGCAAAATGGACTGGTATTTGATACTTTTTCTCATTCAATACATTGTGTAGATAGCTAACATTTTTTTGCTAAATCACTGCACTTTACAAAAGGTGTGTCAACCACCCGCTGTGTTTTTTTTTATAATTAGTTGGATACAATGATAAGTTAATTTAGATAAGGTCATTTAAAGGCTTCAATGCAAATCGGAACACAGGATTTAAAAAAAATTTAAAAAGGAAAAAAATGGGACTACAGTCAAGCCTCGGTTTTTGTACGGCCAGATTTTGGTATGATTTGTTTTTCGTCTATAATTTTTGCTAAACATTTGTCTCGGTTTTCAGACAATGCTGTACTGGTCTGTTTGCCCTGTAAGGTGTCGTTCTGTCAAATCAAGTGGCCAGACAAAGCACCCCATGCGTTACCGACTCCCTGTCCATGAACATTATTGAATATGTTTTAGGCACAATGTACAGGAAGTTTGCAGCAACAATAAGTTTCTTATTTATAAATATTTAACATTTTTATTTCATGTAAAAGTCTAATTATTCTTTATAAAATGTATTTTTTGGTAATATTTTTGGGTGTCTGGATGGATTAATTTGATTTGCACTATTTCTTATGGGAAAAATGGCCTTGGTTTTCCTACGTTTTTGTTTTCATCTGCCCTTTTGGTATGAACTAATGGTGAAAACCGAGGCTCCACTTTGGTTCAATATCTGCTTTTCTTTCCTCTTAACATGTTCCCCTCTTCTTTGTTCTGTTTTGGTTTTCAAATTCTGCAGCCAAGTATGAGGTACAGACATTACAGGAGCTCGCTCGGTTCTGCATCCGACACACACTCCAAGTGACCACAGATGGAGAAAGCCAATCACAGACCCGTGGCTCCTCCTTCAGCGTGGGAAGGGGTCTGGCTGTGGCCGGGCTACACAAGTATGGCCCTCGCTTCAAGCGCCGCCGCGTTCACCGACGCCGCTGCAACGCTCTCGTCCTGTCCACCCGTCAGGTGGTGGGCAGCAGTATGAGCCCTTCGTCTCTGGACAGCAACAATAACCAGGGAGGGAGGATGGAAGATGAAGAGGAGGCGAGGAGAGAAATTAGGGGAAGCAGGAGGGTGGGTAGAGGATCAAGAGGGGTGATGGTTGTGGAAGAGATGGTGGAAGATGAGGTTGAAGAAGAGCAGGAGGAGGAGAAAGAGACGGGAGAGCTTCTTCGAGTCCAGCCTGCTATTAATGTGCTGAGAGAGAGGATTCTGGGCCTGCCACTGCCTGATCCTCTGAAGAGGTTCCTCTTGTACTACAGAAACAAGTGAGCTGGTCCTGAGTCAGCACAAACAAGCCAGCAGACTGAAGCGTCCCTCTCCCCTTATAGAAGGTAGGATAACATGTCTGACTTCACCTGCCTGATGGATCTGTGTGTAGATTATTCCTATACCCAACATGTTTGATCTTTGTGCAGTTGTGATTTGCTGCTGAATGTATATAATCATGGAAGTTTTGTATGAAGCATCAAGCTTTGGTGTGAATAAATTAGTGTGCGTTTTTTTTTTTTTTTGTAAATTCAGCTGTATTATTGACTGCTGTAATAAAGTGGATAGTACAAAAGAGTCCACGCCAACATTTTCATCATTAAAGACAGCAACAACTCTTCTGGAAATGAATGCATAAAGGTTTGTTCAACAATCATTTATCAGTATGTAGAAAACGTTTTAGACCTTTTGAGTTCATCTCATGAAAAATGGGAACATATACTACTTTATATTTTTGTTAAGTGTATATATACAAATGAAATATTAGCCCAAGTCTCCTGCCTTTTTATGTTGTTTCTGGCATTCAGGAGGATTTTATACAATGCGATTATGGTAAATATGAGCATATGAAATTATGGGACAGTGGCCAAGAACAAATATTCAGACAACCTAAGATTCACTATTCATTTTATGACATTCATTTATGTTTTCATTGCCAGCATACAAAATCCATTTGAGCAAATACCAAAACAAAAAGTATACAATATTAAGTGACACAAGCGATAACTTGCAGTAAGCCAACCTCAATATTATTACATCTTTATGTTTACACAACTACATTACATTCTCTCAATCGCAGATTCACATATTCAGCTCTGTTGGAATGTCTGGAGGAATATTAGAGAGGGAAAGCTTAACGTAACACAGGGAACACTTGGTCTCAAGTTATTGCTTCTGAAATGTCTTTTTCAAAAACTAAACCACACTGTCAAGCAGAGATAGAGAATGGAAATTAAATAATATGTGTAGCACTCTAGCTTTTGTCTTCTGTCATTGGAAGCGTCATTGCAGACCATTTAGATGAAACACTAAAAACCTGTGAAATTGCAAATGAATTGCAACAATAGCATATTCTAATCAATGGTAATGTTAGTATTTAAACATATCAAGCAGAAGGGAATGTACACTGAACAGTCATTGTTATAAACACAGATAAAGTAAACAACTCTTAATCTTATTTCAGTGACACTTGTCGGTGGGCGGGACAAAAGACAAGTGAATATTTTATCCTCAAAGTTCCGGTTATGAAAAAAAAAGGAAATGAATAAAGAAATGAGAAATGGTAATTGACTGTTAGACAACTAGATGAAACATTTACGATGTGTAGGTCAGCTGTGGCTAGTACCTACTGAAAGTAGTCTGAGGTAGGACGACAAGTGATGAGCGCTAAGCCTCACAAACGTGTGCAAGAAGTTAAGGCTATGCTGTGTTGATAGATCCCACACATTCCTAAAAATGTTTATGTTGTTCAGAGGTGACAGAAAGTGCATTGCAGCTTGCTGTTCAGACCAGTTAGGGAAGTCATCCTATCAGCAGCTAGGTACATTTTAAGTAAAGTACAACTGGAAAACCTTTGGTCCATATTTGAATTTATGCTTGTTACTTTGCATGCAAACAGTGCTGCAGACAAAGTACACACCTTCATGGCCGCTTTCAGCATTACTAACTTTGTAGGTATTAACTTTGCCTCCTTGCTCTCCATCTAGGTCTAATATTCAATGATCGATGAAATGCTCTGGATACATCAGAGTGGGGTATCAACTGTTATAGCTGATCGATGTGTTCTACATGTTTAGAACATTGTAACATACAATATGGAATGTGTGTATATATACATACATTAGTGTTCAACATAATAGCAGTCTAATGTGACTAACCAGATGAATTACTGTTGTTAGTATATTTTATTACTACGTGGCAAACCAGTTACCAGTAGATGCTTAGATTCTCAGAAAACAAACAAGACCCAGCACTCACTATATGCACGCTCCTAAGGTTCAGCCATTGCCATCAGTTACAGGATGATCAAAGACAGTCTGGCGTGACCTGTAATAGTACTTTGACAGTTAGAAGACGTCTGTGTGAAACTAATCTATTTACAAGAATCCCCCGCAAAGTATCTCTGTTAAAAAAAGGCATGTGCAGAAGAGGTTAAAATTTGCCGAAGAACACATCAACTGGCCTAAAGAGAATAAAGGAACATTTTGTGGACTGATATTTTAATGATAGAGTAGCAGTTTGTGAGACGACCCCCAAACTCTGAATTCAAGCCAGAGTACACAGTGAAGCATGGTGGTGCAAGCATCATGATATGGGCATGTTTTCCTACTATGATGTTGGGCCTATTTATCACATAGCAGGGATCATGGATCAGTTTGCACATGTCAAAATACTTGAAGAGATCATGTTGGGTTATGCTGAAGAGAACATGTCCTTGAAACCAACAAGACAATGACCCCGAATACACCAAGAAATGAGCAAAATCTTGGTTCCAAACCAAGTGGCCAGCCCAATATCCCGATTTTAATCCAATGGAGAACGTGTGGGGTGACATAAAAAATCCTGTTTCTGAAGCAAAACCAAAAAATGTTAATGAATTGTGGAATGTTGTTAGAGAATCTTTGAGTGAAATAACAGCTGAAAGGTGCCACAAGTTGACTCCATGCCACACAGACGTGAAGCAGTTTTAAAAAAACTGTGGTCATAGAACTAAATATTAGTTTAGTAATTCACAGGACTGTGAAATCCTAGAAACAAACAAGTTTGTACAAAATAGTTTTGTGTTTGTGAATTGAACAGCAGACCCTGCTATTGTTTGAACACCCCTTTCAACTAATTGCCCAATTGCACAGTCTTAAGAGCGTGCATATCATGAATGCTGGGTCTTGTTTGTTTTCTGAGAATCTATTGCACCTACTGATAACTTATTTGCCATGTAGCAATAAAAATATACTAATAATAATTAATCCGGTTAGTCACAATGGACTATTATTTGGAACACTACTATATATATATATATATATATATAGATGTATATTTATTTATATACATATACATATATATATATACACATACACACATGTATATATATATGTATATATGTGTATATATATGTATATATAGATACACATATATATATATATATCTATATATACATATAGATATATATGTATATATAGATATATATAAATATATATATATAAGATAGCAATATACTACTATATATATATATAGTAGTATATATATATAGTATAAGATATTGTCAGTCAAATTCAAGAGAATGAGTGCTGATAAAGGTGCATTAAATATAGACTGAAGATGAAAAGCACCTGACAGTAGCAAATAGTGTGAATTAAAATAATTCATTGTATTTCTACAAAGCAGCATTAAGCCTTAACATTGAGTTTGCCTTTTACAGATCTTGAGAAATCTTGGGCAAAATTCTCTCAGAGTAGCGCTCCAAATTGGGAAGGTGCACAGGGTAGGTTGTTGGCAGATTGCAGCTTTCACTTGGGCACCAGCCCCCGGGATTGTGGGTACATAGGGGATGCTGGATTATGAGCACTGAATGAAGAGGTCCAAGTGTTCGATTGCTTGCTTGTTCTTGGTCGTCTGAATTATCAACACATATACAAACAATTAAATGCATTGCAGTGGAGGGAAGTTGAGCAGAAAGGACTCTGATTCACTTACCCAGACTTTGGTTTTCTGAGGCTGCCACTGGCGCTGGCTAATGGTGCAAAACTACAATTAAATCCTGACGCATCTACCTGTAGATCATCTTCATTCTTTAGTGCATCCTCCAGAGCTGCTGCGACCTTTGGAGCAATAACCGGCCGCTGATAGTCTTTGGTGGTCCGAGACGGCATATCCATACCAAGAAGTAGGATGTTCTCAGCCTGGTGGACATGACAAAAAGGAGACAGGTACAGTACATGTTTTGTGCAAACTATAGATATTTACTTATTCTTTTACAGTTTCTAAATTATTGCTATTCTCATTCAAAGTCCAAAGTTACTACGGAATGAATAGAGCAATTACTTTATAAATAGAGCCGATATTTTTCAATTGCTTCTATCTCAACCCAGCCCACCCACAAATTCCAGCATAAGAACATTATTCATACTTTTAAATTTTACTATTGACCCATACATCTTCTTCTAATGAATAAAAAACGTGGAGAAAAAGTACAACTTACTTTGTATCTCATGTCAGGACTGTCTTTCATGGCCGTGCGAGCGTGGTTACTGAGAGGCCTTCTGAATCCGATGGCAGACTGAGGCCTGCTCATCATTTGATGATCGCTGAGCACACAAAAACATACACAATGTGAGATTGTATTGCACACCATTTTGGGCAAATGGATTGTTCCACATGTTTAATTGGAACCTTTGGTTTAAAATGACTACGCAATGTGTTCCCCTGCTGCTTAGAGGACGACAACATTCGAATGTGTTGCAAGGATTACATCTCACCCTCTTCCTGCTTTGACTATATGAAACACATTAAAGCACACTAGTGATGTTTGTAGCCAGCTAATGATGCCGATTTAGCGAAGTTTAGCTACTCACAACTATCATTGAATGTACAGTCAACGGTCACAACAACATGAATGTAAATTGTTGGTCACCTCTTTTAAACTGCTTGTGTGTGTGTGTGTGGGTGTGTGTGTTTATGTGCGTGTTGTGTGCTCAGATAGGCTGAATTAAAATGTTCTACAATTTTTATGCAGTTTAGGTTGTACTGTATCGTTGCTTTTACACCACTATTGGTAACATGAGCTAGCCAGTGGTGTTTTTTGGTTGGAAAAAAAAAAAAAGGAAAATCATAACAGTCCATTTAAATTTTGACAGCTGTGTTAACACAGTGCAACTTACTCTTCTATGTGTGTGATGGGCCTCATCTTCCAGTATTCATCCTCTTCGTCAAAATAAGCTCTGTTGACTATTTTGCTCTTCTCTTCTGAAGGAATGAAATTCTCAATAATAAGATGCCTACAAGACAAAGATTAGACACAGAAAATGAGAAAGTACAAGTAAAAAAACCCCACCTAGTAGTGGTATGATTTAGTAAATTCAGTTTCTCCAGTGTAAGGCCTACCTATCATCATGTGCATTATAAAATAAGGAATTTTTCAGGAAAAATAAGGGAAACTGAGGGAAGATAAGGAGATTTTGGATCCTCCACAAGATAAGAGTAAAGACCGAACATGGCTTCCGTGGTGCAACCATTTTATTTTACTTGCGTGCTGCTTATATTTGGAAGGCCTGACATTACTGACTGGATAACTGGAGAATTAAAACTATTAAAACAGGAGGGCACATGGAAAGAAGGGCAAAACACGGCAGTTTCACTGTGAAAACGAGAAGGCTTATACGCTTTAAAAGATGTAGCCTTTTTCTTCCACATGCGTACATTAGTGTTAGAAAACTGGCCATACAAAAACATTTTGCCTGGAGAGGCACAGTATGAGTCAATTTACTGTTTACCAAAAATTTAATATTAATGACTAATGAACCTGACTGAGCAGACGGGAAACAGCATGCAATCATTGCTTGGGGTCTGTGGTGTGATGTTGTGTGGGCTGCATACTTCAGCTTCAGGTCTCTGGTGAGCTCATTCT
This sequence comes from Oostethus manadensis, assembly GCA_024372805.1. Classification (NCBI taxonomy): domain Eukaryota; kingdom Metazoa; phylum Chordata; class Actinopteri; order Syngnathiformes; family Syngnathidae; genus Oostethus; species Oostethus manadensis. The sequence goes on along the minus strand of QODF01000033.1, from coordinate 1,327,433 downwards.
GGGTCTGTTCCAGCTCCTGGCGCTCATTGATGTGCGCTTCCTGGATGTCATGGATTTCAGCTTTCACTGCCTGTAGTTTGGCAAACAACTAGAGAAAAGAAAGACAAGAAGACAAAGAAATAAGCTGGTTGTTTGAGAGTGCACACACAAAAACTGTGTGAAAGTTGTCATTGTTACATTAGTTCTTAGCGATGAAACATTTTTTTTTTGTCTTATGATTGTCTTATGATTTTACTTATTTTCTTTATTTTGTTTATAATACAGTTGTCATATTTTATATGATTTTGTCCAGTTTTCTCTTGTTATTTTTTAGTCTAGCTATACTGTAATCACCTCTCAGGCTAAATATAACTTCAGGATTTAAAATGAATACATTCATTACTTCAATTATTTATTAATGTATTTAAATAAATAATTCATTTCAATTAATAATGTATGTAATCACAAAATTAACTGTATTGTAGTTTTATGGTATGATATCAAATACACGCTCATTCCTGAGTCACCACCTTATCGTGGTGGAGGAGTTTGCGAGTCCCAATGATCCTAGGAGCTAATTTGTCAGGGGCTGTCATGCCCCTGGTAGGGTCACCCTTGACAAACAGGTCCTAGGGGAGGGACCAGACAAAGAGTGGCTCAAAAGACCCTAATGATGAATGATACAATTGGACTTCGTTTTCCCTCGCCCGGAAAGAGAGCTGGGTGGCGGCCGGATGCAGAGGCCTTGGCGGTCCCATCCTCGGCTACAGAAGCTAGTTGTCGGTACGTGGAATAACACCTCTCTGGCAGGGAAGGAGCTTGAGCTGGTGCGTGAGGTGGAGAAATTCCGGCTAGATATAATCAGACTCACCTCAACGCACGGCAAGGGCTCTGGAACCAGTCCTCTCAAAGGGGGTTGGCCTCCATTCCACTCTGGTGTTGCCGGCAATGAGAGGCGGCGGGCAGGGGTGGCAATTCTTGTTGCCCCCCCCCCCGGCTCCAAGCCTGCATGTTGGAGTTTAACCCAGTAAACAAGAGGGTAGTTTCCTTACGCCTTCAGGTGGGGGGGATGGGTCCTGACTGTTTGCGCTTATGCGCCAAACAGCAGTCCAGAATACCCGCCCTTTTTGGAGTCCTCAGAGGAAATACTAGCGAGTGCTCCCTCGGGGTATTCCCTTGTTCTGCCGGGTGACTTCAACATACGAACAACAATAAAAAAAATTTTTACAAATCTAGTTTTTACTGAATATGGGATCAAAAACAAAGTCAGTGATATCGCACATCACCACACAGCTGTCAAAACAGCACTCTTCCGCCCTTCACAATAAAAACATTGTGTGGTACATCCCATCAGACGGCATCCCACGCAACAAGAGTCTCTGAAAAGTAGCTCAATTTTGCAATGGAAGCACTGTCAATGTCTTCCTTTAATTTGTCATGATTTTTTAAATGTAAAATTCTTTTTGAGACAAAACGTTTAAAAGAAATTTGGCTCTTTTTCCTATATCTTGTGTGGTAACCAAAAAGCTGTTGTCAATATCAGTATAGGTTGATATTGTAATAAACGTTCCAGACAATATCGGTATATTAGACATTGTTAAACAGCCAGAATTTAGCATTTCTAAGTCACTACCTTTTTCAATTTCTTGGTTTTAATGTCTACTTCCTGTTGTAGAGAACTGTAGGTCTCCTTCAGCTCCAGAGTCTCTTCATCTCGACACTCCATTTGCTGTTGCATCTCGCGCTCTCTCCTTTTCTAGAAACACAAAAACATCAGGACCACCTATAAAGCACCTCACACAATTTTCCTTACTATCTCATTTCAGCACATCAACAGAGGATCAGATGCAGTGAATGAGCACAGCACTCATGTTAGTGATATTCAAGGTCATAAATATAAAAATGAGCAATAAAGAGACATTTCTGTGAAATATTTCGAAAACTAAGAACCTTTGTGGAGATAGGCACTGTCAAAGGTACCCGAGTCAAGAGAGAGTATTACCGCCTTATTATTACAAAGATATTTTGAATACCTGTTCAGCAATTTCATGCCTTTTCTGCTCCAGCATTTTCTGCTGCTCGTTGGTGTGATCCACAATGTTCTTCCCCCCAACTAAAAGTTTACTCTCCATTGCCTGGAAAGGGTTGAAACAGAAGAAAACAACTTTCAATGGAATCACTAACTGTGTAAGTCTGAGACATCCGTTCTTCTAATCTACACAACATAATGCATTTAGTCACACCAATCATTTCTTTAGCCTGCATGTTGCACTGTCATCCATTGCCGCTTACCTTAACTTTGGCTGCCAACATTTCTCCTGCCTCATGCTCCTTCTTCAAGTCCTCCATTTTTCTCTCCTTCTCCTGAAGGAGTTGAGCTTTCTCATCAGCCACCAGGCTGTGGTCCTCCATGATAGCTTTCCTCTCTCTTTCTAGCTTCTCTTGCTGCTCCCTCCAATAATCAACTTTGTTGTCTCCATCTTCATCATCTTCGCTCTCATCATCCCGACCATCACCGTTGCTATAATCCTCAGCCCTCCTCTTTTGTCTCTTCTTATTTTTCTTTCCTGTACGCTTCTCCAGCTGCGCCTTCAGCTTGGCAATCTCCTCCTGAAACTTCCTGAGCAGAGCATCCTTGGGGTCCTCATTGACGCGAGGCTTATTTTTTATATTCTTAGCTCTGTTGGAGTAGCGCAGCGTCGTTAAAGTCTCTTCAACATTGTAAGATGCTGGGCCAATGTTGGCGACCATGACAGTGCGGGCATTGCCCCCAAGAGAGTCCTGTAAAAGGCGTGTCAGTTTAGAGTCTCTGTAAGGGATATGGCTGCTCCTGCCATCCACCAGAGCTGATATGACATTCCCCAATGCTGAAAGTGACAGATTGATTTTAGTTGCTTCTTTCAGCCTCTCACCCTGAGCTCCTGTCTTGGTCTGCCTTTCACTGCCAGCTAGATCCACTAGATTGAGTTTGCCAACTCGAATATGGTTCTCTCCGTCAACCCCCAGTTCGCTGCATTCCACAGTGATTACAAAGATGGCATGGGAGCGAGAGCTGTGTTCGTTCATGTTCGTGGCACCCACTGAACGATTCTGATTGCCGACATTCATAACGTTTTCAATCTCACGCACACTCTTGGTGACAAACGATGACAGGTCCTTAACATAAACACCTGTATCAGGCCTCTCTCTCAGCTCAAGACGACGCAATTGGTCTTTAGAGAGTAAATCTCTGATCTCCTCTTGATAAATTTCCAAATAGGATGCTCGCACCAGGTACTGCTGATTCTGAGACCTTGAAATATGAGTGAAGATGTGGTCAAAAGAGTTGGGGATAACTCCTCTCCTCTCTGGGTCATTTTTGACGCCCTCCATGGTATATGTTTTCCCTGTGCCTGTTTGTCCATATGCAAAGATGGTTCCATTAAATCCCTGAAGAACTGAATCCACAAGGGGCCTAAAGGTTTCATCATAAAGATCTATTTGCTTTGAGTTCCAGTCGTAGACGGAATCATATGTAAAAACTTTGGGGAGTTCACCAGCAGAAGCTCCCCTAGGGTTCCTAACAATAATTTGTCCAAATTTTACATCAACAGACACCACGCATTCGAATGCGGCTACCCGTTCTTTCTCATTCATAGGACGACAACGGACCACTACTTTCACGGACTCGGGGCTCTTGCTTTTGGACATGTTGGGGACCGGAGGCTTACACGCATACAGTTTGGTTTCCTCCGTTTTTCAACCAGACTTCAAGGAAATCCTACAAACAGAACCGCCCGCATCAGACCCTGCTGGAGAAAAAAAAAAAACATAAATCATGACGAACCGAGACAATTAGCATATGGCTAACATTGATGTACTTCACCAAGAAGTTTAACACAAATGGAAAACAATACTATGGTTTATTTTGGTTGTAGTTTCTATTGCGGCAGAATCATCGCAACATTCGGTAATAAAGGACGATGATTGAAGTTAATCTGATAAAGTTAACAGAATTTTAACAGAGCATTGATGGTGTAGAAACTAAAAACAGCTCTTTAAACGGCGACAACAACTTGCTAGCTACAGTAATCCCTTCATGTTGGACTTGCGGGTTAGGAAGCAGTCGGCGTTAAGATAACTTGCATTCGGAGCGCGTTGCCTCGACATGCCCGCTTGGCCAACTAAAACAATCTACAACCCCAAATGAGACCACAAAACCGGGCAATCAACAGCTATACACACTGGTAACCAAGGCTACAAGTATTACAGCACATTTTGCCTGGCTAACATTAGTAACGGGTTCCGGGATAAAGTCCTGATAGCACCAAACGTAAAAAGGTACCGCGCGTAGGTCCTGTGTGCCACATACTGTACATACCAATTCATAAGCCATTCAGCAAATCGTTCAAACGAAGCGTCGACCATTAGCTAATCCGACATTCTGCTAGCCACTCACCGCTACGACGGTGCGGCTCCGGGGCTGAGTTGCCAGATCGTCAAACAACATCCCCCATCTGACTGACCCGGAACGTTAGCCAGATGAATAACCCAACTATAATCGAGGGAATTTGTTACATGTTTGCAGCATTCTTGCTAAACACGTCGTAACGTCGTAATTCCGAGAAAAATATTAATCACTAACCGAGTTTCTACTGTCTATTTGGCAACTAGGTCTACGCAGACAACCAGCAATCAATCAATCAGGTTTGTCCACTTTGGGGAAAACATAAAAAGGCACTCAGTGTTAAACCCATGCTATGCACCGAACAACCGAGCAGAAGTGCTTGTTGACACGAACAATTACACATGAAAATGGAATTTAAACTCCATAGAGGAACTGGGAATAAAATATTTATGACGTTACATGTTGATGTCACGGTGGGTGAGTGGTTAGCACATTGGCCACACAGTCAGGAGATCTGGAAGACCTGGGTTCAAATCTCCGTTGGGCATCTCTGTGTGGAGTTTGCATGTTCTCCCCGTGCGTGTGTGGGTTTTCTCCGGGTACTCCGGTTTCCTCTCACATTCCAAAAACATGCATGTTAGGTTAATTGGCGACTCTAAATTGTCCATCGGTATGAATGTGAGTGTGATTGTTTGTTTGTCTATATGTGCCCTGCGATTGACTGGCGACCAGTCCAGGGTGTACCCCGCCTCTCGCCCGAAGTCTGCTGGGATAGGCTCCAGCATCCCCGTGACCCTAATGAGGATAAGCGGTATAGAAAATGAATGTAGATGTCACACTTTATTTTCTGTCACGCCCCCCGATACTATTGAAAAACTGACACTCTATTTGTACTTAAATGTACTTATTTATTGGTACTGTGCAGACTGAAATGATAATTGAAACCAGCGAAATGCAACTAAATGGAGAGCGGTGAAATATACAGGCTTTTTCAAAGTTCATGCTGATTACGACAAATTCATACATAACTGGCAGGTCTGCACTAATATAGAAATTCCGCCCTGCCTCTCACGCCCCCCTGGCAGTTCACCATGTCCCACTAGGGCCCCCCCTCTGCTTTAAACAGTGTTCCTTATTTGAATATGATTCTTAAATCACCTGATCATTGTTTTGTGTGTACTGCATTGGATAGTGATAATTCCTATGTTTTTACCCTTTCCCAAAAGAAAAAGAGTATTTTTTTGTAACGTTCAAAAGATGAACATGAAGAAGGACGGCACACACCCGCACAAACGCCTGGTGAGGATGGCAGGCTCTGTCATTGGCACTGAGCTGGACAGCCTGACATCTGTGACAGAGCAAAGGACACTGAGGAGGCTCCTTTCCATTATGGACAACCAGCACCACCCAATGCACAGCATCTTCTCCCAACAGAAGAATACAGAAGAGCAGTTTCAGTGGCAGATTACTATAACTGTCCTGCTCCACTGACAGACTGAGAAGATCATTACTCCCTCACGCCTTGCAACTTTTCAACACAACAGAGGTGGAGTGATAGATAACTCAGAACTGGATTTTTAAATTATGTATTATATTATTATGTATTGATATTATTTAGGTCTAAGTCAAGGTCAAATGTATTTATACAGACCTGTTCAAAATCTTATGACCAGTTTAGACTTTGTCGGGGAGCATCTAATATGGGACATTGAAAGGTGGGAAAAAGTTTTATTTTCTGATGAGAAAAAATTTAACCTTGACGGTCTACAGTAGATGGCTTCCAACGTTACTGGCTTGGAGCAATGTTCCCAAAAGCTTCCTGGAAACACTCGAGCATGCCCAAACAAATTTTTGAAATTATTAACAAGAACGGTGGAGCTACTCATTACTGAGTCAGTTTTACTGAGAACATTTTTTGTTCTGGTTTGAAGAGTTTTTTGTCATTCTTGAGTGATGGTCTTAAACTTTTGATCAGCCGATAAACAGCCTATTTCAGTTTAGTAACATTGTACTTTGTAACATTGTAAAAAAATAGACTCCAAATGCAACATATACTGTATAGTGCAAACAAAGCTGGTCCAGAATGGAGCCTTGAGGAACACCACAACCAAGATTGAACACTTTTGAATTAAAGTGGTAACAGAAAAATACCTTCCCGATAAGTAGGACTGAAACCACTGGAGAACAGTGCCTTTAAGACCCACATACAGGCCCAAAAGTGACAGGAGGATAACATGATCCACTGTATCATGGGCTGCCGTTAAGTCTAACAATAAAAGGGCAGCATAAACAAGTCAAAAGAAGAGTAAAAAAAAAATCATCATAAAAACCCTTAAAAGTGCAGTCTCAGTGCTGTGATATGATTTAAAACCCGACTGAATTTTTTCAGACATGTCATTAGTGTTAAAATTAGCCTGTAACTGAGAGCGTACAACTTTCTCTAAAACCTTAGAAAAAGGGGAGCCTAAAGATAAAATAATTGGACAGAACATTGGGATCCAAGTTTTTTTTAATGAGTGGCTGCAATGTAGCCTATTTGAAGCACAGAGGGAGACAACTCATAGCAAGAGGCATTACTAAGCTTCTGAATTTATTAGTATATTATTGCACTACAAATTGGAACAGTTACGTATTATTTATTTATTATTGATTATTTATTCTTATTCTATTTTCTTTTCATCGTCTTGCCGTGATTGTTCTATTCTGTGATGAAGTTTATTATGACATTTTTGGAGAGATCCTTGAAACCTACATTCCTCTTGGAGATCAATAAAGTATCTATCTCTCTCTCTCTCTCTCTCTCTCTCTCTCTCTCTCTCTATCTATCTATCTATCTATCTATCTATCTATCTATCTATCTTGCCACATGCAAAAGCAACAGAAACTTCATTGAGATGGCTCATAGAAGTAAACGTTTGTAACTATGACCAACCTTACATCTCTGACAATTCACATACAATACCCAGCCTCATCCAAAAGTGTTTCAATTTCTTAACTCATTATACTGTATTGTTCCATTCCATTCCATTCCATTCCATTTTCTTCCGCTTATCCAGGGCTGGGTCGCGGGGGAAGCAGTTTCAGTACGGACGTCCAGACTTCAAGGTCTCCGGCGACCTCTTCCAGCTCCACGGGAGGACACCAAGGCCTTCCCAGGCCAGCTGTGAGACATAGTCCCTCCAGCGTGTGCTAGGTCTTCCCCGGGGCCTTCTCCCGGCTTGGCATGCCCGAAACACCTCACCAGGGAGGCGCCCGGGAGGCATCCGGACTAGATGCCCGAGCCACCTCAACTGGCTCCTTTCGATGTGGAGGAGCAGCGGCTCTACTCTGAGCTCCTCCCGGATGGCCGAGCTCCTCACCCTATCTCTTAGGGTGAGTCCAGCCACCCTACGAAGGAAACTAATTTCCGCCGCTTGTATCTGCGATCTTGTTCTTTCGGTCATGATCCATAACTCGCGTTTAGGTCTACCAGGTCTGTCCCCCATCCTTCCCCGCAATCTAATCCAACTCATCACCAGGTGGCGGTCAGTTGACAGCTCAGCCCCTCTCTTCACCCGCGTGTCCAGAACATGCGGACACAGGTCTGATGATACGACCACAAAGTCGATCATAGACCTGCGACCTAGGGTGTCCTGGTGCCAAGTGCACTTATGGACATCCTTATGTTCGAACATGGTGTTTGTTATAGACACTGTGATTGGCACAGAAGTCCAGCAACAACACACCACACGAGTTCAGGTCAGGGAGGCCGTTCCTCCCAACCACGTCCCTCCAAGTCACACTGT
>QODF01000033.1:1276884-1318986 GCA_024372805.1 Oostethus manadensis | reverse complement strand
AGAAGAACAAGGTCCAGCCCCTCTCAAGGAATTTGGTTCCAGAGCCCAAACTGTGGGTTGAGGTGAGTCCGACTATATCTAGTGGGAATCTCTCCGCCTCTTCCACAAGCTCGGGCTCCTTCCCCACCAGAGAAGTGACATTCCATGTCCCAAGAACCAGATTACTGTAGTGTATGCTTTGTAATGTCCATTATACAGGATTGCTGTGGTTTATGTTGCAATACTCTTAGAATTAAATATTGCAAAAGGTACTGAAGCAGTGTGACAGTTTTCTGAATCAAGACATCATTAAAATACAATTAAAAAATAACGACATGATTTAAAATAAGATAAATACTCCACAAAGGCTGAGAAATTGGGGCATTCAAATGCATGCTTCATGCTTAGTATGAAATCCTTCTGTTCAAATGATGTCTTTGCCTGACACCAAATATGTCACAGTTTTGAATCTGTACAAAGCACATTATTCCAAAATTGAACATAAACGTACATGAACATTTCCACTAATTTCAAAGATGGAGCACAAACAAAAGTTTTTTTAAAAGAAAAAGCAAATTTGTGTTTCATTTTTGCTTGGGCATGCTTAAATAAGATAGACCCTTCCTAGAACTGCAACGGAACAACGCTGTGATCATTTGCCCCTGATATGGTGCGCCTGAATCTCACTGTAAACAGTTCAAGTAGTAACACATTTGCGGGTATTGTTTTTAAATACATATTACAAATGATTTCTTAAAAATATGTCGTTCGGTTTTTAAGTTCAAGCACTCTAAAGTGAAACTTCTCATAGACCTCAGAATGTCTAGATGCTTTTTGAGAGATTGTTTGGGATCATTTAGTTTACATAAAGTATAGCTTATGTGATAGAAACTGTATTCTCCTGTAGGCGAATAGGCTCTCTATTATGACTTTTTTCGTTTAAGATTGTGGGTGAGCTCATTATAGGTTGATTCCAGCTCTCCTGATGCTCTTTGAAGTGTGTCTCCTGTCATGGATTTCTGCATGCTGTGGGCGAAACAAGTAGATGACAGAAGGAAGGAAACATTTCAAAGAAAGAGAAGAAGAAATAAATTTCAAAAATAACTGATACAAACAGCTAATTGTTCAAAATCACCCAAATATGTGAAAACTGTCAGCATGCAGTGCACTTGCCAGTCTTTTTCTGCAACATGCATTCATTTGCTAGATTGCTTGTCCTCATTCGGGTCCCAGGCGAGCTGGAGTTGACCTCAGCAGACATCTTGGGGTACACACGGGAGTGGTCACCAATAAGTCAAAGGACACGTACAGTAAGCATAAAACAACGATTGACACTCATATTCTGGGAGATACGCATTAATATTATTGTATTTGTATTATGTATGTATTTTAAAAATATCTTAACTATAATAATATTTTGTTTATATTTATTTCCAAAAATAGTCCAAAATATCTATGTTGTTGGAGTATTGCTTATAGTGTTACGTTGTTGATGTTACTATTACTTTGTTTTGGAGGGTTTTGAGAACAAAAAGTGTTTTAATGAGAGGGAACTATACGTTTTGCTTTGTTTGGTTATTTTTCTGAACTCATTTTGCTGTAACAGTTGTACGTAATAAAATCGACTAACTGCATTATTGTATTTACCTTGATACTATTATTGTTTTGTACTGTTTTATTGTTTACAAAATTTGCCCCAAATCCTTATCTCGTGTTTTGTTCTAATCATATCACACAACGATCCCGCAGTAACAATCGGTATCGGCAACACTGTCTCGCTAAGGCCTTGGATTGATACAAAAACGAGCAGTATCGGCCAACCAGCTTGTTTACTGGCGGTCTGGGCGGGACTCAAACCGGAAGTGAATTACGTCTCTTATTTTCGGAACTACTGAATTCAGCATCGGGCTCTTATGTCAGCGTCGATGAGTAACTCATACAAACGCCGAGGAATGACGTTTGGTTGGAATGAAAGGCAAACGTCAGAAACACCCACGTTATCATTTTCAACCGTCGCCCGAGGAATGCACCCGAACAGCCTGTAGCACGAGGCAATGGGCTCACGTGGGTGACTGGCACCTCGGAAGTGGAAAGTGTCGCGTGTAATAATGAATGCTGGCACCACGTCGGGTAAACAACTGTACAAAAATGCCAGGTATGTTCTAGTCTGTGTTATTCAGCCACACATCACGTTGGACAGGTTACATAGCCATTCATGAACTACAGTACCGACGTCTCCCTCAGTTCTTCGCTCTCGTGAGGCGTTTTGGTTTTTTATCCAAGACTGTGAAATAGTTGTATCTGAAACTTCTACTTCAATTTGACACTGACATACACTTTGCAGATGGGCAGATTGGTGCACATTTCTGTGGCACATTATACTGCATGCATGCATTTGAAAAAGTATTCAGAAAAAAGTGTTAAAAAAAAGGCATTACATGTCTTTGGACACATTTGTTCACCTGTAACATGACACAGGAAGCATATTTTGTATTTGTGCTCTCTATTTGGTCGTATTACTATTTTCTTTCTCCAACAGGTTCTGCACTGTGCATTCAGTTAATGACGTATTACTAGAAAGACCATCCCAGCCTGTGCAAAATGTCCAGTAACTGTGAGTCTATAAAGGTTGTGGTCCGTTGTCGTCCTATGAATGAAAAGGAACGGGCGGCCACATTTGAGAGTGTGGTATCGGTTGATGTGAAGTTGGGACAAATTATTGTCAGGAACCCTAGGGATTCTTCAACCTCAAAAGTTTTTACATTTGATTCGGTCTATGACTGGAAGTCAAAGCAAATGGATCTCTACAATGAAAGCTTTAGACCCCTAGTGGATTCAGTCCTTCAGGGATTTAATGGAACCATTTTTGCATATGGACAAACAGGGACAGGGAAAACATACACCATGGAGGGCATAAGAAACAACCCTGAGCGGAGAGGCGTTATCCCAAACTCTTTTGACCACATTTTTGGTCACATTTCAAGATCCCAGAATCAGCAGTACCTTGTGAGAGCATCATATCTGGAAATTTATCAAGAGGAAATGAGAGATTTACTATCTAAAGACCAATCACGTCCTCTTGAGCTGAGAGAGAGGCCGGATACAGGTGTTTACGTCAAAAATCTGTCATCGTTTGTCACTCGCAGCAAAGAGGAGATTGAAAATGTTATGAATGTCGGCAATCAGAATCGTTCAGTGGGCGCCACGAACATGAACGAACACAGCTCTCGCTCTCATGCCATCTTTGTAATCACTGTGGAATGCAGCAACCTCAAGGTGGACGGCGAGAACCATATTCGAGTTGGCAAACTCAATCTAGTGGATCTAGCTGGCAGTGAAAGGCAGAACAAGACAGGAGCTCAGGGTGAGAGGCTGAAAGAAGCAACTAAAATCAATCTGTCACTTTCAGCATTGGGGAATGTCATATCAGCTCTGGTGGATGGCAGGAGCAGCCATATCCCTTACAGAGACTCTAAACTGACACGGCTTTTACAGGACTCTCTTGGGGGCAATGCCCGCACTGTCATGGTTGCCAACATTGGCCCAGCGTCTTACAATGTTGAAGAGACTTTAACGACGCTGCAGTATTCCAACAGAGCAAAAAACATCCAGAATACACCATGCGTCAACGAGGACCCCAAAGATGCCCAGCTTAGGAAGTTTCAGGAAGAGATAGCAAGGCTGAAGGAACAGCTGGAGAAGCGTACAGGAAAGAAACACAAGAGGAGGCAAAGGAGGAGGGCTTCGGAGTGTAGCAAAGATGATAACGAGGAAGAAGAGAGTGACGATAAAGATGAGGATAACAAATATGATTATTGGAGGGAGCAGACAGAGAAATTGGAAAGAGAGAGGAGAGCTATCATGGAGGACCACAGCCTGGTGGCTGAGGAAAAAGCTAAACTCCTTCAAGAGAAGCAACGGAAAATGGAAGACCTGAAGAAGGAGAAGAAAGAGGGAGAGTTACTGGCAGCCAAAATTAAGGTAAGCGCTACACCAAAGCGCATTTTGCTCTATTTTTACTTTTGGAATTTCTGTTTTTCTGAAGGTCAACAAATATATTTTTTGCAGGCACCTTTCCCCAGTAGCACTTGAGTTGGATGTTCTGCCAACTACCAACACATCATGTTACAGTTGTATAGTGACTGGATGGCTTGTAGCAGCAGCCATTGCTAGACAAGTGTAATGTAGTGGGCTCCTACAACACTATAATCCACAGACACAACAATAATCATAATACCTCCGACAACTGCATTAGCATCTTTAGAAAAGCAGACACTGGTCTTGTATCTGATACCATTTTACTGTACAGGTATTACAGTACACTCTTATTTTTGCAGGTGAGCGTATTTCTGTTGTAGGTCAGATTTTCTGCAGGTGATATATTCTTTTCTCACTGCAGACAATGGAGAGTAAACTTCTAGTTGGGGGGAAAAACATTGTGGATCACACCAACGAGCAGCAGAGGATGCTGGAGCAAAAAAGACAAGAAATTGCTGAGCAGGTACGACCGAGTAGATCGTAAGTAGAAATCCAAGGTTTTGTAGTGTTGAAGAGGCTTTGCAAGTGTGTGGATGTGGTTGGTTATCTTGCACTGTAAAATCAATTGGTGTATTGCATGGTTTGATACTGTTGCAAATCACTGACTTATTGATTGGTTTCATATTGTGCAGTGCAGTCTGAGGTAACGAAGCAATCAAAATGTCATTCCAGAAATGGAGAGAGCAAGAGATGCGACAACAGATGGAGTATCAAGATGAAGAGACTCTAGAACTAAAGGGGACCTACAGTTCACTGCAGCAGGAAGTTGATATTAAAACCAAGAAAGTGAATAAGGTAGTGAAATCATTGTGCCGCTAGCATTGGCTAATTTCACAATTCTGATGAACTGCACTTGCCTCTGTGTCTTAATTCTTCTTTTCCCTCTAGTTGTTTGCCAAACTGGAGGCGGTAAAGGCAGAAATCCATGAGCTACAGGAGGCACACATCAGTTCACGGCAGGAATTGGAACAGACCCAGAACGAACTAACGAAGGATCTTAAACTGAAGTATGATGCCTGTCAGTATTTCACCCTCAAAAGACTGCTGTGATCACCTTATCTATTGTGTACATGATTGAATGTTGCCTGAGTATAACACTAAGTCATTCAAATGTACTCATCTTACTCGGTTTATCATACTCATCCATTCATCCATTTTCCGTACCGCTTGTCATCATTTGGGTCTTGGGTAAACTTGAGCCTATCCCAGCTGGCCTTAGGCGAGAGGTATTGTACACACTGGACTGGTCACAGGCCAATCACAGAGCACATGTAGTCAATGAACCATTCACACTCACAGTCACACCTATGAACTATTTAGAGTCTCCAATGAACCTAAATTGTATATTTTTGGCATGTGAAAGGAAGCCAGGGTACCCAGAGCTCGCAAACTCCTTACAGAGTTGATCAAGCAGCTCGTTCAACATGACATTATCATTTGATTTTAGAAATAAGTATACTGTAGTATTTTTTAACCCAGTTGATAAAATTAAAGCATATGACTCACCAACCATAATGTGACCGTTTAGGTTTTAGGTATTTTTTTTGTCATATTACACACCTTCAACATTCTCACTTTTACTTGTTTTTCTTTTAGGTCTCTGCTCATTGACAATTTTATTCCATTGGAAGACAAGAACAAAGTAGTCAACAGGGCTTATTTTGACGAGAAGGATGAATGCTGGAATATGGGGCCCATTACACGTATTGAAGAGTAAGTCCATTTTTTTAATAATACTTGGAGTGCCTTTCAGGGTACCTAGTCAGTTTTCAAAAAGCAGACAAGCAGATCTCTGACAATGAATTTGTTTTTCTCCACTGACTGACAGACATTTAAAATAGTCTAGCAATGCCACTATGGTGGTGTTTCAGCAGCTGAAGAAATTATCTTTTTGTCATTCTGAGGTAATTCTGATGCTGAAATGGAAAAGGAATAAGCAAAAAGGAATAAAATCAAAAGATGTATGTTCGATTTATATTATTTTTCTAATTTTATGTTTCAGTAACTTAATTGCAGTTCACACCGTATTTGTGTTTTTCTATTTACTTGTAATGTCTTGGCAATCTTGAATTTCAGTTCTACTCTAGACCAGCACAGAGTCTCACCTTGTGCAAATGTTCTCATGTGTTCAGTGATCGTGAGATGCTAAGTAGGCCTCAGTCTGCTATTGGATTCAGACGGCCTCTCAGTCATCATGCTCGCATGGCCATGATGATTAGTCTTGACATGAGATACAAAGTAAGTTGTACTTCCTCTTCTGGGAATAAATACTTTCAGACATCAACCACATTTTCAAATCAAATGACACCTTGAACAAGTGTGCTTCTGCACCTCCTCGTGTAAGACACACAAATGCATTTAAAGCAATTACTATTTTTCCTTTGGTAATTCATAAAAATCTCTCCAAATCATCCTGTTCTCTACCAACTCAAAGCTCTACAAGTTGCAAAGTATAACTTGCAATATTATCACAGTTAACTATAGATTGATTCAGAGTATTGACACCATTGTCGGCAAGTTTTCTCTGCTCTTGGTTATGTGAGTGTTGTCTCTGTCAACCCTCTCAGGCTGAAAACCTCCTGTTGCTAGACATGGACCTTCCATCTCGGACCACCAAAAACTATCAGCAGCCAGTCATCGCTCCAAAGGTTGTGGCAGCTCTGAAGGATGCTCTTAAGGATGAGGAGGATCTTGAGGTTGATGCATCAGAATTTAATGATTGCTTTTCACCACTAACCAGTGCCAGTGGTAGTCTGAGGAAAAGAAAGTCGGGGTAAGTTTAACAAACACTGGCCTGTACTTCACTTAAACCTGCTTATTTCTAAATCACAGATGCTGGTTTGACTTGGCTGTACACAAAATATCAGTATTCATTTAATTGTTTGTCATGGCTTTTATCATTCAGTCGGTCAAGAACAGACAAGCAGTCCCGCACCGCTTCATGCAGCCCTCATAATCTTACGTCCCCAATTTACCCACAGTCCCGTGGGCTGGTGCCTAAGTGAAAGGTGCAATCAAAGCACACTTTGGGGACTGAAATATGTGCCAGGAGAGACTGAATTTTATGCAATGAATAATATGTGTGAAGGATTTAGCAATCATGAGCAAGATTGTTTTCTTAGAATGTGTAAACATGTTTGAACATTCTCTGTGAATGTGTGGAGTTCCATTGCTTCATGCTGTAACTGCCACATGCATTTGAACTATGTACTATAATATAGTAAAATAATTCACTTGTGATTTGACATGATTTTTTTTAGATGTTTTTTATAATAAAACAAGCTAGGGGCTCTGTGGTTTCCATTCCTGTTTATTTCGTTTGCTTGATTGTTATTTGGCCACAAGGTGGCAGGGTTGTGTCATCGAAATTGTCACTTGAAGGAGCAAGGCAATGCGATTCTTCCATTTGTCAAAGAATCCACAACTTTCTTTTCTTTTTCTCTACTTGTCAGCATCGGTACATGTTGAAGTGACAGATGATCATTGAAGAAAACACAATGAATTAAAAACATTTGGGGTTATGATTGAGAAACCCAAAAACACTGAACAGTTTTGTTACCATTTCAGCTCTGGAGCATAAATCACTTCAACGTGTTTAACAGCCAACTAATCAGAGCCAGTTTGTGTGTAAAACACTCCAAAATTCTGTTGTGTGATTTTTCCTAACAATTTTTCTAATTTGCGAGACAGGCTGGATGTTTTATTGGTGTCTCCATGCCGACAGGGATTCTCTCTGCATAAAATTGGTAAGGGGAAAAGGAATTTAGAGAGTTTCTGTTTTGGCGTGTTTGTGACTTCATGTATGAATTGCATTGTTTGCTGAAATTCAACAGAATTTAGGGTGAAAGTAATGCTTATGGTATGCAATATGCAATTTCCTGTTCACCTATGTCAGACCGACTGTTTATATCCTTTTTGCCAAGGTCATAATGGTATGACATACCCTGAAAATGAGTGTTCTTGCTGTCATGCTTTCCGTTTTTGTTGTCTAGGTTAAATTACATTTCTCTTCAGGCAGATGGAGTCCAAGGTCATATTGCTGCTTGGTCTGTGGCCAGTTATGTTTTTTCCCTGTTGTTGCTCTTCTTTTTCCAATTGTCACTAGTTTACAGTACATGACTGTTCACTGATAACACTAATACACATAGATTTTATTTATTGTCTTGCAAAGGAAATCCGATTGTACTGTATTTTTAACAACAGCAGAAAAGATGCTTTTGAGGAAGTGCCAGAGGCTTAGTTCAACATGGAACATAATCCAGATGAAGAGAATATATTTAGTGATGAATACACAGATTGCTTAGGTGGTTGTTACATTCCTGTCAAAAAAGGATATTTGTTCAGGTCTTCATCCCCATCTGAGAGATGATGTTGGCTGTAAAAGTTATCAGGGTGACCCCATCGCCGGCAAGATACAAGTTCAATAGAAACCATGCTGATGGACATGAGCTGTTGGAGGTAACGGCACCCACCTGAAAGGAAGTAGCATACAAAATTGTCTTTGTTTTTATAGTGGCCATACAGACACATTTTGTTGTGAATGTATTATGCAACGTGTCAAATGTCACATGCTTGTGTCATGTAACAGATATGAGAGGAAGAGTGCATGGCCACAGCACCAGCCTCAAGGTCAATGAAGAATGTAAATGCATTTCCATTTTTGTCTTCCAGAGGTTTGGGGTGATTTCTGGGCCTGTCTGTGTAGATGTGTTATGCCGGAGGAGAAAAGCAGGAAACAGAAGAGGAACTGGATGCGGGAGTGGCAATTGATGGGTAAGTCAACAGGATGATGAGGGCGGGGAGGATCTCATGTTGACGCGTATCAAACTTCTTGGTCACTTATTTATGTCCACGCTAGGAAAGCTTACAGAAATTACACTAATATTGTGTGCTGCCATGGTTGGGTGGTTAAGAACATGTCTAGTGATTGATAGTCCCTAAGCTTGATCACCCTGACCAGCACTTGATGCGGGCAGAGTCAGCATGAGCACATCCCAACCTCAAATGGAAATGTTCACAAAGGAACACAAAAGAAAGTCAGTTAAAGAAAACCGATGGCATGGGTCCACAATTGTTTCTTCCACGTGCTGGTTTCTGTCATCTCCTTGTGAATTTGTTGCGTTCTTTTTTTGTTGTTTTTCCTTTCACTTTTTTTGCAGCACTTGTTACTTTTCAGAAATATGTTGCGCATCAGACTGTTGATGTTTATTGGAGTAGGTTCATGATGTGAGGATAGTTACAAGGAAGCCTTTGGAACATAACATGCTAAATGTAATATGGGATTGATTTTGTTTTAAAACCCTTTTAAGCAACATAATGGGTGATTGTAGTACACTCATATGCATCATGAGTGCACACATACGCATTGTTGATGTTTTAAAATTCATGTGGCGAATATGACAGGACATTCTTCAATAATCCAGGCTCAAAGAATAGTAGTTACAAAACTCAGATTATGAGAAAACGACATATTAGCACTAACAAATAGGTAGGTAAGCAGTCTACATACCTTTCTTGCAGTTCCCAGCGCTTGCAGTGCTGGGATGACAACATTATATAGTGCACTGCTGTGGTCGCATTTTGATTAAAAAAAAATGCACGACAGCTGGTAAATGTGTTTTTTTATATGGACAGATTTTTTTTTAAAACTTCTTTCACACGAATGTACATTTTGTTTACATCGGAGAAGGGGAATTGTGCATTCTTGAAAATATCTGTGTTGTTTCAAATGTTCATTTCTGCTGAAATGTCTACATTCCGATCCTGACTGCTAATTGGATAAGGCAGGAGGGGGAGATGGCTGTGGATATACAACTACGGTTGTTTTGGCATGATTGTTCATTTCAGTACAGTTCTCGTCGTCCTCTCAACGCAAAAGCTATAGTATTACATACTGACTCAACATAAAAACACCACAATCTGTGAGATGTGTCACCCGGAAGAGTTTGCAGCTGTGGAATGGGCGGATTACGTGTTTCCCAGCATACTTTGGTGTAGTTAAAATGATCACTTTGGACTGTCTTAAGTCTTTTTTAGGTGTTATTTTTTTACAGACAGGTTGTAATAGTTAAATTAGTGTCATTTATATTTGTGTTCAGTTAAATCAAGGTTACTTTTGGTCAGAATGTGGCACCCGTAGTAAGAATTATTTCTGGCGTTTAAGCCGCACCCACTAAATTTAGAGAAAACGATTTGTACATATATAAGACGCACTGGACTATAAGCCACACATGTCATAAAATGGCATATTGTGGCATGCAGTCCATGTGGACCGGATAGCTCTTTATTTGACAGGAACCAATCGTGAGCCAATGAGAAAACTCACGACAAGCTTATCAATCGATTGGAAATCTCAGGAGGTCATTACTCAGTACGACAGACTGATTCATGGTGTCATCAATAACGCAAAATCATGACACAGCAACTCAAAAGGTAGGTAAGAAATATACAGGCAGCTGACAATCATTGCAGCGCCCTGGCCGCTATGACCAATGAAATACTTTGGTGGAAAGCAATCCATATTGGGAAGACATTAAAATAGTTTGTTTTTATTCTAAACTTGTTTTGGTACTTGCCTTGTATACTTGTACTTACCTTTTGAGTGTTAAGTTGCTGTATGATGATTACAGCATTCCTTGTAAGATGACACCGTGAGTCAGACTGTTATAGTGTAATTTCCGATAGGTTGACAAGCTTATTGTGAGTTCCCTTATAGCGCGTGACTGGCTCCTGCCAAACTAAAATCTTATCATTTTCTCACTGACTCGCGAGCGGCACAATATTTAAACGATTAGTAGTAGTTCAGAAGTAAAAGAGGTATCATGATATTAGAACAAGGCCATACATTAGCCACATCGCTGTAGAAGCCGCAGGAAAACAGTAGTGGCTTATACACTGGTAATCCTGTGGCCTCTTTCGATCATGTAACAGCAGAGGTGTGGTTGACACCTGAAGAATTACCTGAGGATGCAGATTATTGCAAGCACTTTGTTGAGAGCCGCATTGCAGGCCAACAAGATGCTATTTCCTGCACAATGTTGCGAAATTGCAGCGCAGCCCATTTTTGACCCGCGGGCCTGAGTTTGACACATACGTTTTACACTGACATTCTCATTCTCAGATAGTAGTTTAAAGTATTCCCTTCTCATCCCAAGTGTGCATCTTGGCTGTTTTTGAAGTTGAAATCTTTTTTCAGACTGGTGCTCTCGTTCATTTTCTATGCCGCTTGTCCTCTAGGGTGGCATGTAAATACTGGAGCCTATCCCATCTGACTTTGGGTGAGCGGCGGCATACATCATAGACTGGTTGCCAGCCAATCGCAGCACACTAGTACTAAAAATAATTATTATAACTACTATAACTGCCTAAACGGAACTTACTGTTAATTGACACAGTGCTTCCTTAAGTAGAGAAATACACCACTCGGGTCACAAGTTGTAAATATTTTTTTGCAGTGCTACTGAGGAGGAAAAACACAAAACACAAAAAAGTTGTAAGTCTACTGCTTGGAGGAGTGCTAGATAAAGCAAAAACTAATTACATGTTTGTTTTATGGCAAAATAAAGCTCTACAAATTAGATGTAAACAGTTAAATCAGCATTGGGTTCTCAGACACCATTTTGATGTGTCTGGCATAGTATAGCTTTGTTTGACTCCAGGCAGTCCTGTAAAAAAAGAAAGCAACAAGCCTGCAGTGCTTCCAGATGTGGTCTGCCAGCATGTCAAGAACAGAACTTATGTGTGAACATATGTGGTGAACCCCCAGCGCTGACACCACACGTCATCTATTGTCACTTTCTGCTGATGTGGCACAATTGGCCAGGTGCTAAAGCACGTTATTTAGAATTTTGATGGTTTCCAAAAACGGCTCTAGTACATGTAACATATTGGTTTACTCATGATAGTCTGCCTGTTACTTATCTCTCTAGGGGATGGACAAAGCAAAGGAACAGTGTTGTGTGTGACGTCATGAGCTTTTACAGGCCCCTTAGCCGTGTACACTACACAGGGAACACTTCCTGTTTACTAGTGTAACTCAAAACAAATCCACTTAGTGAGCGCCGCCCGTTTTTATGTTTTAAAAAAAGTCTATATTTAAGCTGAAGCCTTGACGCAAAAGCAATAATGGGTGTTTTGAAGATTGCTCTGCTGTCCTGAGAGCCACGTAAGGCATCATTGTCCAATGCTGACCATTGCTCAGATTTTAACTGGCCTTAAGCCGTTGTATGCATCATATTCATACTCCTACTAGAGTACAGGCCAAAGTTTGGAGACACACACCACAACAGTTGGTCACAACCCCATTAATAAGGCAAGAAATTCCACTAAGTAACCCTGACAAGGCACACCTGTGAAGTGAAAAACATTTCAGGTTATATGAAGCTCATAGAACGCCATGGGTTTGTAGCACTTTCAAAAATATATGTCTAAAATATAAAACATATTTAGAGTTATTTCACACTTTTTAAATACATAATTCCAAATCTGTTCATATGCAGTTTTGAGAATCTACAATACCAAATCTTTATCAATCAAATTAGCTCCTATCCTCACGCGCCGCTGATGAAGCGAATTGCAAGTTTTGTTGAATATGGACGAAGACAGTGAAAGACGGCCAAACTTCTTCCAGACTGAAAAGGATTTTTTTGGTCCGGGAGGTCCAAGCTCGCAGTGGCCGAATATATGGTCACTGGAGCAGACCTCCACGGGCTGATAATGCAAA
Source organism: Oostethus manadensis (assembly GCA_024372805.1). Classification (NCBI taxonomy): domain Eukaryota; kingdom Metazoa; phylum Chordata; class Actinopteri; order Syngnathiformes; family Syngnathidae; genus Oostethus; species Oostethus manadensis. The sequence continues at coordinate 1,306,247 of QODF01000033.1, read as the reverse complement.
AGTGGCCTGGGAGGAGATTACAAGTATCGTAAATCAGCTTTGGCCTGACGTACTGACAACCTTTGCCCAGTGGAAAAAAAAAACGGTTCAATGATGTCAGAAGAAGTGCAAAACAAAAACTATCCAAGCACCAGAGGCACACTGTGGCCACCGGTAAGGTACGAATTTTTTCCCCGCTAAAAAAGACTCCAATTTAGTAAATATGTATATGTAATAGGAATTAACAAAAACCATGCATAATGGGGGTGAAAACCGAAGCAACTGCGTAAAAAACGCATTTCCAAGCTCGTGGTCTGGCCCTTGTCACTTGTTTGCATGTGAGATGAACTTGTATTACTCAACTAAATTTTTTTGCAATTCTCGGTTACACAATAAAAAGATGTCAGTACGTTTGATTAACTGTTTATTTATAATTAACCACATCTATATCAGATCCACTGGCCACCGATGAGGAGGTGGGTGGTGCGACAGGCAGACGGGACAGTCAATATATTTCAAAATGTATGTGCTTAATCAGTTACTTTAAGCAGTGGTTGTTGTGATTATTAAATGCATTCAAATGTGCCTGACATTGGGAAAACCGGCCTGCCGGGTTTTGGTGACATGTGTGGACTTTGCGCCAGTCAGCCAGATTACTACTAGACCGATTCGCCTTGCACCGAGAGTAGACTGGGTTGGAGCTGGCGAGCTTTCAGCACACATCCGGCGAAGCCTTTGCCACAAAATTGTCACTGCACACACATCGCGGCGAGCCTCGGCCTACCACATGACCAAATTGGCTGCGCATGGTGTTACGCTAGACAAAATTACCACTGCGCAGCCTGTGCCAAGCTGCACAACCCACGAAATTAGCGCCCATTGTGTTAAGATAGATTTTGGTTTCTCAAAATATACACAGATCTGGTACATTTTTAAATGAATAAAATAATGCACGAAGCAAGAAACCTAATGTGTACAACCATTTCTTCAACAGAAGAAAATATGACCTCAGGCATTTTGTTTTATCGAAAACATTTGTACTCTCACACGACATTAACTTTTAGCATATCAGTATATCAATAAGTGGAGTTAAATTATTAAACAAATTGAGCAAGGAACTGATTGTACAAGTATTATGAGCCAGTTTAATAAAGGATAAGTTTATGGTGTTTACAAGGTACAGTATAAGAAAGAAGAATGCTGAGGTTATATAAGTGTATATCCTGAATGTATTGTATATTTTTATTCAATAAGATATTATCTCTCATGTATTATATATTTATAGATTCATTACAGATTTTCTGTTACTTATTTGGTTGTTACTTTTTAAAATTAAGCTAGTGGGCCGCACGGTGGATGAGTGGGTAGCACGTTGGCCTCACAGTCAGGAGGTTCAGGGTTCGAATCTTCGCTGGGCATCTCTGTGTGGAGTTTGCATTTTCTCCCCGTGCGTGTGTGGGTTTTCTCCGGGTACTCCGGTTTCCTCCCACATTCCAAAAACATGCATGTTAGGTTAATTGGCGACTCTAAAAATTGTCCATAAGAATGAATGTGAGTGTGAATGTTTGTTTGTCTACCCTGCAAATGGCTGCAATTGAAACTAGTTAGGCAGAGACAATTAAAGCGTTTGTTTCACGAAGCCATCTGAAAAAGGCTTTAGTAACCATTTGGGAAAAAATGGAAAGTGACTTAATGAGCCTTGTGTTTGTCACACACATTAGGGATGGAAAAGATTAGCAAGTAGAAGAGTCAGATACATACTGTAGTTTGAGAGCAGGCTCTTGCTAAATCAGTGGGAAATCTTGTCCAGTTCCAATAAAGCTGCTGCTTTGATTATCATCGCAAAGTTGTCTCATGGTTCAGTTATTTTGCATGTTCTCCCTGTGCGTGTGTGGGTTTTCTCCGGGTACTCCGGTTTCCTTCCACATTCCAAAAACATGCATGTTAGGTTAATTGGCGACTCTAAAAATTGTCCATAGGAATGAAGGTGAGTGTGAATGTTTGTTTGTTCACCCTGCAATTGGCCTCACTCCCAAGCCCTGCAATTGGCCTCAGGTGGAGGAGTTAAAGTATCTCGGGGTCTTGTTCACGAGTGAGGGAAGGTTTGAGCGTGAGATCGACAGACGGATCAATGCAGCATCTGCAGTAATGCGGGCCCTGTACCGGACCGTCATGGTGAAGAGAGAGCTGAGCCGGAAGGCTATGACCTGTATTGGACCCAAGAGATGCTCTGTTTTGCCTGAAATGTTTTTGGTTCTGATCCAAACTATATTATTGTCTATCGAGAAAAGTTTACCACAGAGGAAGCTCAGCAGCGATGCACACTTTATCTATTAAGCTCACACTGAATATGATGGGAGGAAGCAGGGACGGTTGGACTGAGGCTAAACGGTCTAACTGAAAAGGGGTGTGGACGGAGAGCGCATACACACACAGAAAGAGAGAGAGCAGGGGGCTTAAAAAGACCTACACAGCACAAGGAAGACATTATCCAGCTTGTCTGTCCCACTCACAGGAAACTCCCAACTCCCTGCCCATTCACTCACACAGCCTCACTGCAGCGCACCTCCTTCAGCGCGCTATCCCATCTCAGTCTGACCATGTGGAGGATGAACAGCATGGCTTTAGTCCTGGTGCTCTTCACGTTGTTGCTACACAGTAAGTTACTAATTATATGGTTTATTTTGAAATGTGACTTTAGTTAAATGTTATTCTCTTTTGTTTCTTTGTCTAATTCATGCTTGTGGAGTTGGGGCTCCGAGAAGTTCTGTGAAGCAAAATGAAGTTATTCTAATGCATGCATGTAATTGGGGCATGGTCACAGGTTAAAGACCAGCTGCAAATGGTAAAACTTGGAAATTGGCAATTGTTACAGGAAAGACGGTAGTATGATTCTCCTAAGAACAAAATCTCCAAACTGTTCACAGATGTGACAGTTATTCAACCTTCTTTGTCCGACACGTCCTTAAAGTGTAAAGACAATTTCCTATATCCTCCTACATCGTAGTGTAAAGTATAACAGAGGTTGGTGGGGTGAGGTGAAGAGATTTGACGACATAGTGCTCGAGAGAAAAGATCTGCTCAGAAGTGGAAAGTTTGCATGGAGAATAATTGTGATTGGTATCCTATAGTGCTTTTGTGTGTGTGTCAGACCTAATCATAATGGCACGAAAATAGCTCTGTTCTGAAAGGAGAAAAGATCATGAGATGGTAGAGCATTCTGCTTGTTAGCAGAATAATGAAGGGTACTGTCTACATAGGCCGCTTACCAAAATCATTTCCATGGAAATCCAGTCAGCACTTCCCAACACAATATAGTAGTATATATTAAATGTATGTTTGCTGCATTTGACATGCAGGTTATCCGTGTCTGTATAAAGTTAATGAAGGATTGGCAGGTAACTTTTTACAAGTGCACATCTGTAATTTCTACTGCAGAAAAATGGCCCATTTTTCAGGCCTATCGTGGAGCACTCTTGGGAGAGCATCTTATCTCACACAGTGTTTCCATGATTGACTATTGTTTTCGTCATCCTCAATGTTTGTTAGTCACAGTTAACATGTGCGTGTAGTGCGTAGCAGATGACTTCTTCAGTGGCACATAGTCACACAGACCTGCCACATGTTGACAGTCTTTAATAGATGATATGCATACGCATAGAGTAGCTTGAAAGGATCAAAAGTGATAGTGAGCTGATTACATAGCCAGCATAATCTTTAATGTTTAAGGTCAGTTGTGGTGTATCCTCATTACGTAATGAAACTCTGTCTTTAAAGACATGTGACTTGTCTTCTTGATACTCTTTGTTGTATTCAAGCAAACAGGCATGGAGCCTGCAATTTTCAAACTGAATAAACTGCCAAGTACATTCAGAAGATCAAGTACTGCTGTAACAGTTGCAGCTGCAACACATCTTGGTTTAGTTGTGTAAATAAGAAGTACAGCAACAGGCAATTGTAAGAAAGCGTCCCAGGGGCCACAGGCTGGGACTCTGGCAAGTGCCTTTTGAAACTTGATTACTGAGAATGTTTCACTGTGTTTACTAGCACAAACATGGCTGTAACACATTTAGGGGGCAATCACAATTGTCATTCAGGTATGCAGACATGCAAGTATGTAGCACTACAAGGGCAATGGACTGTTGGATGATGTCATTCAGCACCTTGAAGTTTTGTCACACTTCATTTTTTTTTTAAACGGGGGCAACTTTTTGGCATTGAGTGAGAGGGAAACGTTTTGTCAACCCCCCAACTTCACAATGCCTTCACTGTGATGAAGTCAAGGCGTCAGGCAACTATGACAATTTGGTACAAAGAACCACAAAGCACCAAGACACTGCCTCAAGGGTTGGGAGTTTCCTAAATTTGCAGTGCATGTGATTTTGTGAGGACCCTTGCCAGTGTTCAGTACGTCCTTTGTGCACGAAATGTCTGCCATGTGATGCAAGATAATACAAACTATGCCGACCTAGATACTCAAATTCAGAATGAAATGAGCCTTTTTAGTAGAATTTCCCTGCAAACTAACTCTCATTACATGAGTTTGCAAAACAAAGTACAATGATGGGTAACATCACTGAAACTAGTTAGGCAGAGACAAAGCGTTTGTTTCACGAAGCCATCGGAAAAAGGCTTTAGTAACCATTTGGGAAAAAATGGAAAGTGACTTAATGAGCCTTGTGTTTGTCACACACATTAGGGATGGAAAAGATCAGCAAATAGAAGAGTCAGCTACATACTGTAGTTTGAGAGCAGGCTCGTGCTAAATCAGTGGGAAATCTTGTCAGTTCCAATACAGCTGCCGCTTTGATTATCATTGCAAAGTTGTCACATGGTTCAGTTATTTTGCATGTTATCAATTTTAAAATGCATCTTATTGTGTTTCCATCTTTTTATATTTGAGGTTTTATATTTTGGTTGTTTTCAGTACAACTATAACTAGTACAACTATTTAAGTCATGTGTAATGGCATCTCATTGAGTCATTTTCAAAACCATAATCATTTTCTTCTGCTTTTGACAAACATTCTTTAGGTCTCAAGTTTTGATTAACTTGTATTCACATCAGCTTCTCAAGGGTGTGGGTCTGTTATGTAAGGCTTGGAGAATAGCGGTCTTAGGTCAGGCCCGGGGTGTGGGTTCAATTAGGCCCAAAGTTATGGTGGGAGAGCTATGTGACTTTGCAAAGTAATTAAACTTGGAGCCTGAGCTCTTACAATGTGCCAATTTGCCACAGCCATTGCTAACACCTTACGGCTTACCATCAAATATCCACTCCTTTACTTCATTTACCAGCCCTCACGGACATGCTGGCCTTAAGCTGCTGCTGCATTATGTTCATATGATGCCAGTTTTGTGCCAAAGAAAACATATTCACAAAGACCTCCATCACAGCCAACTCAGTGATCATCCAGGCAAAGAGGTGGATGTGGAGAAGTAAATCATCTAGTAACAACATTTACCCAGTGAAACAAGCCTAATGAATAGCAGACCGTGCGATAACGTTTAAACCTTCCTGTTCCAATTACTGCTGTTCTGGTGGACTTCATTGTTCTTTGTTCTCCAAGCACCCTGCAGCACAACTATGGGATGTAAGTAGTTTAAAGAATACAACAGAAAACAACAGTCTTTCCTTAACTTTCAGAAGACAATTTGATGGGACAGGCAGCACTTGGGTTGAGCTCACAATCAGCCATGGATAATGAGCAGCATCAAATCCAAAACATGAACTTGTGTGTGTCAGTCCCACTTAACGTCGACTTCATCTGCAGTTACAGCAGCCACTTCACACTTATTCATTCATGTTGGGAAACCAGGAAGGGTTGAGAGCAAAGAAAGTTCACCTCTGGAGACAAAACCTAATTGGAGACTTTTGACTGCACATTGTAATTATTGTTCTGCAAAAGCATTTTGTCGAAACCATACTTCCTATTTGCTTCCCCCAAAATGGAACTGTATGTCACTCTGTCCTTCATGTATGTTTAGGAGACTTTCCCGTTGAAATTTACCTTTTCCGGTATTTGGTTGACATCCACAGTCATATGAAAGCCTTACCGTTTAAGGCTGCAGGTCTTTATGCTTCTTTTTACAACCGCCACCACTCGCATCAACTCAGTTTCATGTATGAACGGCAGCTGGAATCAGTCACATCTGCTGCCTCTGACAAAGCTGGCTTTTCCACTTTCTTGTCCTCTAACAAAGTGGACAGGCTATTTTGGAAACACTAGTTTTGAATTCCACCGCCATGCTGTAACTATTTTAATGAGTGAACAATGTTCACTTTACTTTCATCCTATTTGGGAGTTCTATTTGACTTTTAATTGTAGTCTTTTGTTGCATTTCCTACATGCATGGCTTTTACCCCTTTAACCTCTTTCTAGTGGTGAAAAAAAGTACTTATTTGGCTACAAAACTACAGTATTGTGTCTTACTTTTCCAATAGTTCCTGTGTTATAAATACCACAGACAACACACAACTGGAACACTTTTAAAACAAACTGTTATCTAGGCAATAGCAACTCAGACAACACTGTTTATTGGATTCTTTTTCTGTGTGACCAGCCATTTGTTGCTAGGCAGAATGAATGGAGCACAATCATTTGTGCTTGACAACCCAAAAGAAAACTGTACATACCCTGATTTTCTGTACAGCAGGGAGCTGAAGTCACCTTGCCCCTGGACAGAGTAAAGCATGTCAGACAGATACTTAGAAAAGGAATCCAAATCAGCACTGCTTTGGATATGAAACATTTATTTTTACACATTCATTTTACAATTGGGAAAAAATGCGCTCCTTTGAAAATAATATAGAAAAAACTTTACTGCAAAACAGTGCCATCAGATGGGCCAGTGTGTCAAATGCAGGAAAATTGGAAAATTGAGGCGTTATCTAGCGTCTACACTGTTCACCTCTGCAGGTCAATGCAACATGGCTGTGTGCCCAGTGCTGTGACAGACATATCCTGCCCAAGGATGTGCATGTAATTCATTCCAAATCCAGTTGTTGTTAATTCCTTTCAGTTTTTTCCACCAATCCAAACTGCCTTATGTTTGGTTTAATAACACCAGGGGTGTGTACTGGGTGGAAAAGTCAACTTTTACCACCCTTCTACAAGGGAACAAAAATAGTTGTCAAATACATACACTAAGGAAGAAGTAGTGTCAATCTTGGAATTTCTTCACACAGCTCCAAGACACTGGTCAGTGTGATATTTATAGAGCATAATGGGACCACAAAAGCCACTTTAGAAAGTATGTCCCTATTAAGGTACCTGAGCCTATAGCCTCCAGTGTAATTGCTGGTTTGGTGGTTCTTGAATTCTTTCCCAGACAGTGTGAGACAGTTTGTGCTAATTATTTTTTCCACTAAGAAAATAGTTGCTTAAACCGTTTTGACAAATTTTTATTTGTAAAAACATTCTACGCTGCCTGGCCAAAAAAAAAAAAAGTCGCCACCAAAAAAAAAAAAGTAATTCACTATTATTTCACCCAACCGCCTTTAGCTTTGATTACGGCACGCATTTGCTGTGGCATTGTTTCAATAAGCTTCTGCAATGTCATAAGATTTATTTCCATCCAGTGTTGCATTTATTTTTCACCAAGATCTTGCATTGATGATGGTAGAGTCTGACCCCTGTGCAAAGCCTTCTCCAGCACATCCCAAAGATTCTCAGTGGGGTTAAGGTCTGGGCTCCATGTGTGAAAATTATGCCGCATGCTCCCTGACCCACTCTTAAACAATTTGAGCCAGATAAATCCTGGCTTTGTCATCTTGGAATATGCCCGTGCCGTCAGGGGAAAAAAAATCTATTGATGGAATAAGTATATTCAGGTAGTCAGCTGAGCTCATTCTTTGAGCACATAGTGTTGCTGAACCTAGACCTGACCAACTGCAGCAACCTTGTACCTATTTGCTTAGTTAAATGCAGGTGGTGACTATTTTTGGCCTGGCAGTGTGTATCATGTATAATATGCACAGTATAATGTGTGGAACATATATTATTAAGGAATTCTGGATGCAAGCTGAAGGGAACAATAAAAGCATGAGACCTCAGGAAGCAGGGGAAGTTTTGAACTTTAAATACATCAGGTTAAATGGCAGAAAGGAGGAAGCCCGGAAACTGGTACTTGTTGTCAACAACTACATGGGACTGGGCAAGTATTGAAGATGACATAATCTCAACAACAAGGAAATTAAAGGCTCGTCTCACAAGAAGTTGATGCAGCTTGAAGTAACAGAATAGTAACAAATTTTGCAAAATTAAGCAATACTAAAAAACAATAATTTATTGACTATCACCAATGTTGTTGCTCAATTTATCAACTGAAATTACCGGTAGTTATAAATTGAGTGACTCACTTAACATTTTTACTTCAGTATTATTATTATTATTATGTACATTTATCCTCAATGTTTTTATTTGTCTTATGTAATGTCTACACTTCTCCTAACATATTGGTGTGTGTTATTTTATCCCTTTTATTACATTTTCTTTTATCCTTATTTTTCATTTGTTTTCTTCCTTTTCCACTGCACATGCTATATAATGTCATCTATTGTAACTCCTCCTCCTCCTCTCAACAGCTTTTTTCCACACAGGAAGTGAAGAAAATGTAACAAAGTACTGCAATCGTCAAAATGTAAAAGTTATGGGGTGATCGAATGATCAGTAATAAGGCTATGATTTTAAATTTTCTGGAGGGGTGTGGCGTGGGTTAATATTTTTCTAGTATTTTTTCAGAGCCAGGAATTTTTCAACACATGATGCTCCTAAGGGGACAGTGGGCATTCACTCTTACCTACAAGACACCGTTGTTTAGCTTGGCCAGAGGTCTGCGCGGCGCAACGTAACATAGCACGTATTCCAGTTGTAGATCAGACACACAACAACCACTTGCAGCAAGCCAAAGATTTGACTTTGGTACTCTGTTGTTTAGTGGTCAAACATTGTCTTTGTTGTGTAAGAGTGGCTGCAGCCTCTAAAATTGGATGATTTAAGAGTTGTGATTTCTTCTGCACGAGATGGACACTTTGATTCCATGTCTGCTTGTCTTGTCATTTAACAGAGGACGTCACTGCAGGCGTAACATTTTGTGTGTGTTTTGTTTGGTTATATGCTATTTTCATTAAACGAGATGAAGAGACCTTGAGGGTTTGTCTAATTGATTCCTGACTTAGTTGAGGGAGGTATTCACAAGCATGGAAGGAAGTTCGACTCAAGGGTCTTCTCTGGGCGTCTGGAAGTAACACGGGTGTGGCACAGAATGAGAGCCAGGGCGTTGTCTCTATATGGTCTGGGTGGAGGTCAAACACAAATCCTTACGGCTGCTGAAGCGCCCCCTGCAGAGTGATGTCACAACTTACATATTCCTGACAATTCAAATAATGTCAAAGAGGAGCGACAGCTGCATCCCCCACCCCCTACTCAAGCCTCCTTACATTCCCCCCCAGAGAGGAAGCTGGCTTCCTCTGTTTAACACCACGACTGCCGGTGTCCCCTGGTCAAACTCTCTCACTGTGGCCGTTTAATCAGGTGTGACAGTGTTTGTTTTTTGCTGGAATTTCCGTGACTTTTCCCACTCTGGTTCTAAATGCTGGCATTGCTCTGATTGTGAGGATACCACTGGTACCCCTTTTGATGAGGAATAGAAAGGCATTGGTGGAACTCTGTGGTAAAAATGCAAGCTGACAATCCATCTTCAACAACACACATCAGTTAAAATACTATTTTTATTTATGCGGCCAAGCAAAAATAGGTCTACTTCCTGACTATCACCGCCTGCCCTCACCACCTACCTCATCAACCACCCTGTGACCCTCTACTCTACACAGTGCCACCCCCCCCACCAACAACGTGCGTCCCATCTCTCCAGGCTTGCATCTTTGCATGTTTGGGTCTACTTCTTGTGTGCTGTAACACATGCAACATAATTTATATAAAGTGAAATTAGCAGTGAATGAAATTGCATATAAATAATAGAAAATTAAAATACCTGATCATGGCTCCCCAGAACTATCATAAATCCTATAAATATAATGAATGAGATAAAATGTAAAAAATATGTTGCCATATATATATATGTTTAGTATTGTCTCTCGTTGCACTCGTCCAGCAGCAGGTACATAGTGTATGTAGGTGAATTCATTTGAATGAAGTTATATACTTACCCACTGTACACTCCTGCTCAATTTCAGACAAAATTTTAGAATGACTTCAACAAGGATGTGATTATTGACAATGCACATTAAACAGTGTGTTTCATTTCAACATGTGGGAAAAAAAGGTATAGCGAAATGACGCATCTGACTAAGCGCCCACACATGACAACTTTGTTTAGTCCTTTTGCAATGAACCCAGTAGATTTTATCCCACTGGTACAGTCCATTTGGGTTACTGTGAATGTATGACTCAAACTATACCATCCCTCAGTATTTTATGTTTTTGTCCAGACAAGAAAAAACATGAAACATGTAGCCCTCCACACGCCATCATGGGTCCATTTTGCATTCTGTCTTCTACTTATGGTCTGTGGTGTGCCACATCAAAGAAGGGAACACCAGGCTGTGAGTTTCATGGCACTGAGGCTGGAAATCTACCCCATGTTTCCAGTAGGGAAGTGAGTCGGTTACATGATGGATCTGCAGCATCCATCCAGGCACAGTGTTGTTTACATTAACAATGTGCCTTACCTTGTACCATGAGTGTGTGTATTTGCTGTAATAAAATGTGTGTGACTTGTCATCATTTAGTAAACATGCTCACCTATCTTAAAAGCATTATATAAGACGAAATTGAGGTACCAGCTCCATTCTGCAGGGTTGAAAATAACCATTTGTCCCCCCACATTATTGCACTATTAAACCACCCACCTCATGCTGAAGACAATTATCTGAAGACTCTAATAGCGCAGTTAAACCATTTATGCCCACTTAAACCTGTTTGCATCCAGGTACGGCTATGTCTGATTCAGCCAGTTGAGAAGATATTAAAAAAGGCTGCTTATTATTATGACAGAGTAGTCACCTTCCGCTAACAGTCTCACATTATCTTTACAGGGTTAAGGTCCATAATATTTTTTTCTTAATATATTACTGGGGAATAACAAAAAATGTCAATTTTGCTTTGATGCTTAGTAAACGCGTGTCCAATCGGGGAGAAAAATATTTTGGACTTGAATAGTTAACAGTGATTTAGGCTTTGTAAACCTTTAATTTAAGTATATTTATGCACTTTATGGCTGCTTAGCTGGCAGTGTTTGTGTTTGTGTAAAGGACAACGAAAGCCTAAATTGCCAGCCCTAACTTTTGTAGACTGAACATTCCTGTAGACTGGATTTATTAGTCACAAAAGCAAATGTGAAGGGGCAGCACAGTGGTAGGATTTGTTGTTTTGCATATTCTCCCTGTTTTTGTGTTCGGTTTGTCTGTGTGCTTATTCCCACAGTAGAACAGATGTACTACATATTTAGCATCACAGAAGAGACTAACTTGAATGTTTTAGTACAGGGTGTACTCCGCCTCTCATCCTAAATTAGCTGGGATAGACTTCAGCTTCCCTGTGACCTCAATAAGGATGAGCGATGGATAGAAAATGCATCGAAGAAATCTGGACACCAAACAGCATTTTCACTTTTGAAAATACACAACTTTGGGAATAATAATGTATTTGATGTTTTTGCACCGCCCACATATAGTCTATTTGTCTTCTCGTTAGCTGGAGAGCACTAAGGCTAGATTTACATTTTAGGTCAACATATTCACACCATCACACAATGGAGTGTTTGCACAGGCTATATAATCCGTTTGCTGTACCACTTAACATTAATGTGGTGACTTGGTATTGCAATACTGCAATAGGTTTTAAAGTATTAACATGATTTTCTACATTTGCAGATGGTGTGATGGGCCAAGATGATGATCCAGTTACAGATGCATCTGCAGCTGATGCACTTGATGAAGGTAGGCTTCTGGATGCAACAACTATGAAATCTGATTCATTAACATAGATAACTACCATACAGTAGATAACCTAGCTAAACTTTCAGAGTTTTTTTTGTTCTTTTTCAAAACTTGAAGCCTTTAAATGGTAAACAACACTAGGTGGTTTAAGTCAAATTGCTACACGACAGCAATAATCTTGTTTTCTATTAAGATACTTGGCATTGCATAGTCAGTAATATATCGAAATCAACTTTCAACTGGTTTTGCAGTCTCTCGCTGCTTTGCGGTTAGAATTTCACAACTTCACTTTATCATGTTTTTTCTAAATAAATACATATTTTCTCTTTCATGGCCTATTATTACTGAAAAATATGCATGTTTAATCATATTTTACATATTTTTGGCCAAAATTAAGCATTTTTAAGCACAAAAATTGCTAAATTAAACAAAACTGACTGACTTTGTGCACACAATGAATAGCCTGGGCCTGTTTCCTTTAATAACTAAGCCAACAAGAATTACCTCTCAAAGTGCCACCATAATCGATAATGTTTTGACAAATATGACAGATGACATTATTCTAAGTGGTATCTGAATGACCGACCTAAGTGATCATCTACCAATTTTTACCATGTTTAGGTACAATCATTGTAAAAATATAACCACTAATGCAGACAAGGTAAGAAGAAACAGATCATTAAAAGCTCTAGAAGCGCTAAATAAAGATCTTAAAAAACAGGAATGGGAAATGGTGTATGTAAAGGATGCAAATGCGGCGAATAACGCTTTTATTGAAACAGTTATGGAACTATACGATAAAAACTGTCAAATTATATATTGTAATAAAAAAAAAAGATCAGCCATGGATCACTAAAGGGATCAAAAATGCTTGCAAGAAGAAAAATTATTTATACAGTCAGTTTATAAAGACCCAAACAAAAGATGCTGAAAATTGGTACAAGAAATATACAAACAAATTAATATGGATCATTAGAAAAAGAAAACAAGAATATTACAGTGAAAAACTCAAGAATAGCATTAAGGCAACATGGGGAATCATTTATAGTGTTATTCAGGTAATAAACCAAAAAATGTATAACCAAATTATTTTTTTAGAGACAATTGTGAGATATCTGGTTAGAAAACAATTTCCAATGAACTTTGTAATTATTTTGCAAAAATAGGTAGCACCATTGCAGAAAAGATCCCAATAACACTACAAAACACAGAAAATATTGTAGATGACTGTGTAAACAGTATCTTTCTTACAAATGTTGAAAAAGAAGAAATACTTAAAATTGTAAAAAACTGTGCTAACAAGAGATCGACAGATTGTGAAGGGTTAGACATGACAATTGTAAAAAACATAATTGAATCTGTTATTGAACCTTTTACATATATTTGTAATTTGTCACTGACAACAGGAATTTTTCCAGATAAAATGAAAGTGGCTAAAGTTGTTCCCCTTTACAAAAATGGAGACAAACATGATTTTATAACTACAGCCCAGTTTTCTTGCTTCCACAATTTTAAAAAATCTTAGAAAAGGTATTTGCAATTAGACTTAAAAAATTCATACAAAAAGAGAATATTTTAAATAACTGTCAGTATGGCTTTAGGGCAAAGCATTCAACAGCGATGGATATATTGGAACTAACTGAAAATATAGCAAGAGAAATTGACAGTAAAAACATTCTTGTAAGCATTTTCATTGACTTACAAAAAGCTTTTGATGTAATAAATCACTCAAGATTACTCTGGAAACTTGAAAAATATGGAATAAGAGGAATGGCTCAAAAATGGATTAAAAACTATTTAGAGAACAGAAAACTGTATGTTCAGATGCACAACAGCAAGTCAGACCTTTGCGACATTAGTTGTGGGGTGCCACAGGGCTCAATACTTGGACAAATTTGATTCATATTATACATGAACGACTTTTCAAAAGCCTCAGATGTGCTTCAGAGTGTTCTGTTTGCCGATGACACGACGTTATTCTATTCAGCAAAAACTATGCAAGAAGTGGAACATACAGTGAACAAGGAGCTCAAAAAAATAAAACTTTGGTTTGACCAAAACAAATTAGCACTTAATGTTAAAAAAACAAACTATATTATATTCAATGATAGAAAGAAAAAATTGATATATTACTAAAGATAGATGGGATGGACATAGAAAGAGTAAAATAAACTAAATTTCTAGGAGTCATCATTGATGAGGACCTGAGCTGGAAATCACATATAAATTATATAAAGTTGCCAAATCTATTGCTATTTTGGATAAAGTGAAATTATTTTTGAATCACTCAGCTCTGCTCAATTTACACAACACAATCATTTAGCCATATTTAACATAGTGTATAGAAATTTGGGGATCAACCTGTAAAACATTTACAAATCCATTGTTTATCTTACAAAAAAAATCCATGAAAGCCATAAATAACAAAAGATATAGAGAGCCATCAAACCCATTGTTGATTAAATGTAAGACTTTAAAATTTTATGATATAGTTGAGCATAAAATTCTTCAGGTTTTGTACAAAGCTAATAAAAATATGTTACCAGCAAACATTCGGGAAGGTTTTGAAAAACGAGACTGTCATTTCAATCTGAAAGGAAAAGATATTTGTTTTAAAACCTCGGTTCAGGACCAGAGCAATGGAACAGACTGTCACAGTAAAAGGAATTCATCTATGGAACAAGCTTCAGGAAGAAATAAAAGACTCTAAGAAGATCCTGTTGTTAAGAAATTCATAAAAGCTGGAATAATAAAGAAGTATGAACAGTTAGAAGCTTCATAAATTGTAACATTTCAGTCAAATGTTAGCGATGCATGTTAGGAAATCTGAAAGACTGTAAAAATCAAAATGTTAAAAATGTGCATTTATCTGTAACTAAAGTGAGGATATTGCAGGATATGCATAAAAATGATATAAAACTGAACTGTTAAATGATTGTTATTTTAAAGAGGCAGATATTATAAGACTGTTCTTCTTTCAGCTCCTTTTCATTCATTTATTGTGTTGAGTTTATTGTAGTTGTTTGGAATGACTTGTTTTGATTTTAAATTAAATAAATTATATATATATAAGGCATTCAGAAGGCACACATTCAAAAGACGTCATGAATATTATTCTACACTAGTCACACTAGTTGACCACTTATATAATACAATAGCCTCTGTGAGAAGTCATGTCTAGAAGAAATCAATAAGGAATTCTCCCAGTGCTAAGCTGGGGGTTTATGTTATGGCTTACTGATGTCCAATAGCTCTACTCTCTCTTATTATGTCTACTAGCTTGGCTAATTCTCAGGGCATGGAATCAGGTTGAGTCTAGTCAAACTGGATCTTGCCTATCTAGTCTAACTAGTGTTTGTCCACATTGTCTTTGACCTGTTTGTCCTCATTAGGGTCGCGGGTAATCTGGAGCCTATCCCAGCTGACTTTGGGCGAGAGGCGGTACACCCTACCCTGCCAATCACAGGGCACATATAGACAAACAAAGATAGACAAACAGTTACACTCACATTCATACCAATGAACTATTTAGTCGCCAATTAACCTAACATGCATGTTTTTGGAATGTGGGAGGAAACCGGAGTACCCGGAGGAAACCCACGCACGCACGGGGACAACATGCAAACTCCACAGATGCCCAACGGAGATTCGAACCCTGAACTTCCTGACTGTGAGGCCAATGTGCTACCCACTCGACCACCGTGCGGCTATTATTATAGTATTATTAGTTATATTTTAATGACATGAGGACCATTTTGTTATTAACAGACCGACAATCAAGTTTATTTTTAGTTCTAAACATAATTAAGGTGTTTTTCCCAGTTGTTTTGTCACCATTTTACAAAATCATACGCAAAAAATATGCAAATTAGAAGTTGATGTCATCAAGCGACTTCTAGGACAGCCAGTAGCTACTTTTCTTACTGAAAAGTTGGGAACAGTGACATGAATTGGTGAACTCAGCTTGGATAGGAGGCGAAATATCATCTAAGACAGGCGACTCAAAATTGCCACGATGTTTTGTGGCCCCCATCTTTATATGATAATTTCATGTTAAGGTGGCCCTCATGAGGAAGTGAGGAAAAGGCAAGTATTTATTTATGAGAAGAGTAAGATTGAATTTCTCAATTGTATTTTCCAGCAGCGGAATCGCGAGATGTCAATACACAACATGACCGTCTCACTCAGGGTGTCTTAAACAGACATTTGAAATACAATCCCGCAAAGGCCACTGGGAAGCAGGAAGTGCCCCCAGCAACTCTACAATATGTATGGCCGAATAAATCCATGTGATGCTTCCTGGCGAGATAAAAGAAGCGCGGGGAACTCGTGGGTGTAGTTTGCGGTCCGAGTCCAGTCGGCTCTGTGTGGGGGTGGGCTTTCAGGGGTGGGGTAGTCGGCCTGAGCACACCATGCATCGTGGCCCCCATTCATGTTTAATGGAAAAAAGAATTACTGTACATGTAACACTATTCAACAACATAATCCAGTAGCAACTTTCCGTCTCGTTGATATTCTGTATTCTGTATTTTTGCATGATGAATCTGCATTTAATTATCTTTATTTATGAACTCCCAGTGACTCCCACTGCGATAGATATGGATTCCCAGGTGGACACCACCGATGCGCCAGATTCTGGAGCTGCTGGAGGAGATTTTGACATACTTGCTGAAAATACCACTCCTGCAGTGACCGGCTCACCCAGTCACAACCAGGAAGCTGTGACCACCCCTGGGCCTAGTGGTGCTGGTGACGATGACAACGTGGTCATGGATTTGTCAGATCATTTCCACGTCAAAACGAAGGTGGTAAATATATATATTGTAGAGATTGTAATTTTGGAGCGTTTGTATGGTGCTCCATATCTGATGTCATTTCTCGTCTCCACAGCCCTTGGTGGAATGTGTCGGGAAGGAGGAGATCGAGGAGAGTAAGGCTGTCAAGGCTGTGGTGACCACAACTAACTGTGTGGGTATACCGCACTCTCCTTTTTTGCAATATGACAAAACCACAATTGTATTGTACTTGTGACCTGTGACCGAGAACAGAGGGATGGAATATCAGATGTGGTTTATGAACTTGTTCACAAACTCAATTTGGTCTTTATACTGTTTACAGGGTGGGCCAAAAGTAGGGTTACAGTTAACACTAAGACGTTTTACATTTATTAGACCTTTATTTTTTTATTCATTCATTTTCTATACCGCTTATCCTCATTAGGGTTGCGGGTATGCTTATTTACATTTATTTGAGCACTTGAGAAAATTAATGACAAATTAATAAGAAATTAAATATTCAGTTTAAAATGTCTAATATGTAAATTTGTATAATGAATGTAAATAAATAAATATAACTGTAACCCTATTTTTGGCTCACCCTGAACAACTGTGCTCAAAATGATGTAACCTCCCTATGCTACTTGTCCTCAATAATGTCACAGGGGTATGCTGGAGCCTTTCCCAGCTGACTTTGGGTGAGAGGCGGGGTACACCCTGAACTGGTTGCCATCCAATAACCCACCATTGTAAATAATACTTATTTTAAAAAACAGATCAACTTTCAATCGATGCCCAAATAAAAATGTGATCGTTTGTAATATTCAATAGTGTTTTTCACCTTCTTTATCAAATTGCTGGCACTCGCAACTTTCTTTGGCCCACTGGTGGGTTGTTGCACTCGCACCCAATAAAAAAACTGAGTTTGCACCGCGTAAGGTGCTTTGTTTGGGCACTCTGATTTAGTGGAACGATACAGTAGAGGGCAAACAGACTATTGCAGTTTTGTGCAAAAACCAGGGCTTCACCATGTGTTTCACAGTGTGGCTCAGACAGCAACGCTCACTGTAAAGACAGATGCTTTAGTGAAGCGTCTTTTCTCCAAAATTCCTCAAACATTGTAAATCATCAGACTGTTGCTGGAAAAAAGGGACTAATATTTCCTGTCTTGGTCTGTTATTCATAAGACAACAGGGGAAGAACATGGGTGTGGCTCGTTTTGAGTGTTTAATCTTAGCCAACAATTGTTGTTTTGTTTGTCATAGCAAGACACCTCAAATGCAATGGTGTGTGAACAGAGTAGTGGGGTTCCTGTTAAAATCCAGGAGTAAAACTGAAGATAATGTGCTGAGTTATATGACACCTCAAAGTACCGAATTAGTCACAGTAAATGGCTGATTCCTGATGGATCCAGGTGCGCAGAGCTGAACATGTGACCCCCACTTGGGTCTTTACTGTAACATTAACAAGGCCAAAGCACCATCTGAAGAAGTCATCTGCTCCACTCAAGCAAAAACTAAACATGGACTGAGCTTCCGGAGACTACGTATTATTTGGAATTACTTAAAGATGCTGTAAACCTGCTCTAAACTATGAGGGATTTCTATAGCACATAGCACAACTGCAAATTCCTCATCAGTCGCACGTCCCGGCGGCCACAAGACCCGAGCTGCGTCCATTAGACATGTGATGCTTCACATGTGACAGAGACAGATGCAGAAGAGCACGGCTTCCAAGGGAGTGAGTGTATATCACAAATTCAGCCCTGATGAGTTTTTTGGTCCTCCCCGCCTCAAAAAATCTGGATTGTGCAGCTGCGGGCTCCGTCCCAATTAACTGTGATTCAGGGTTTGCTCACATGGGTCTCTTGGGACCAAAGAGAGACGTCTGGATTGCATTATAGAAAATGAAGAGTGATCCCAAGTCAGAAAGTCTTTAGTTGTGCAATGAGGTGATATCATAGTTCAATCCTAAGGCGGAGGAAAGTCAGCAAGAATTCCATACAGCTGCGGTCTGTCCCTATTATGCACACAAAGGCATTCGAGCACTGAGAACATTCCGGAACTCACATTTGTTTTATTTGTTTTTTGGCCTCAAACCCCACCCTGGGCGGCAAATGTATTTGAAAAGTATTGTTTGCATAAATCAGGGAGTGAATGTTGGCTTTTGAATGACTTTGTGTTGGTTACAAACCCAGTTAAGTACTTGTCAGTCTTGCATAGCAAAAAGCAATATGTCATTTCAAATACTCTTCATTTTCAGGAGGACACTAAAGCACTCATTCAGAACAGCAGCGTCTGGTGCCACACTGAAAACTGTCGTATAAAAGTCTACCAGGAGGGAAATGACATAAGGATGGTCAGGAATGATGGTGGGTACTGATGGCGTTGTGTTTGAACATACACTATTCATTTTTGTTATTCTGGTAATTATTCTTTTTTTTTTTTTTAATTCTGTTTCCTCACACATGCAGCTAGACAGCATACTCTGGCTGAAGCCCTCAAGGGTGAATTAAAGGACAAGGTAAGAAACAATATACACATGTCTTTGAAACTAGTCCTGGACTTGTTGGATTTGATCTATAAGTCAATGCAGTGGTTTTCAAACTGGTGGGCGCGCCCCCAACAGGGGGCCCAGCGTTACGACAGGGGGGGCGCGGGGCTACCATAAACACTTTTCATTATTATCATATTTTTTGGGCGAGGGCGCGCTGAAAATCATATTATCTCCAAAAGGGGGGCGCTGCAAAAAAGTTTTGGAACCACTGTGTTAATGGATGCCAACCGGCATGACTGTGCAAGTGTGCGTTAGTAAACATTACTCAATGTACCTTAAGAGACGTGCTGGTCATCAAGCAGGCTGTCTGGGGTTTTAGCTCAATGCTTAACACTCTTGACTCTCATGACAAAGTTCCTAACTTTCAAGCCCAACGCGGTGGCTGGCTGAACGAGGCAGGTTACAGTTCTCCACTACAGATTTCGTTTCTCTCTAACTTTTAGACATTATTATCCTGTATCTAAGTAAGAACCCTGGTGGTTCTGGATAGCGCTCTGAACTTGTCACTTTTTTCAGTTTTCAAACAACATAGGGTTCTGTTTGTCAGAACAATCAATTTTGACTGATATTTAATCAAAGCCGGGCTGTCATAGGAACGTTCCTTTAACCGCACTCTTTTTTTTTTTTTTTTTTTAAGTGTGATTAATGTGCACACATCTTGTTTGAACCACCGCGTAGTTTGAGGAAGTAGCAGTGACTGTGGAGCTACAAGAGAATAAATATTGTGAAGAAATGGACAAAGAAAAAAGGGTATTTTGATTGGTAAATTTAGCTTCGAAGCCCCCATGGTGTTCAATACCTTAGTAAAACATACATCCCTACTTATTATAGATAAAAACGTATTTCTATCTTTGATTAAATGCGATTAATTATGAGTTAAGTATAGACAAAATGTGATTGTGAATGTGATTAAATATTGTAATTGATTGACAGCCTAACAGTATGTCAAAGGTATTTGTGGAAGCATACCACACATGGCTTTCAGCTGATT
The DNA here is from genome assembly GCA_024372805.1 of Oostethus manadensis. Lineage (NCBI taxonomy): Eukaryota > Metazoa > Chordata > Actinopteri > Syngnathiformes > Syngnathidae > Oostethus > Oostethus manadensis. Next base: position 1,285,988 of record QODF01000033.1, on the reverse strand, counting down.
TTCCACGGTGCATAGTTTTTCATTTGACACAATACCTCAAGTCCTGTGTCTCATCTGCAATTTGCACTCCTGTGTTTGCAGCTGGGTGTGGCAAATGTGGAGGCGCCATCATCTTCATCATCCTCAAATCGTTCTGTATTTGTGGGGATCCTGATTACTGGTCTACTGGTTGCGGCCACCATTGTTGCGGCTTACTGCAAATGTCAGCGCAAGCGCAATGACAGCAAGGGAGTCAAATTGGTGAGAAGTTGGATATACTTCACAGAAAGCACATTTAGTCTGTTGTGACAATGGGTCTAATTGTCACAGCTTGTAAAGCGGAACATAGATTTGGACTACATGGCTAGAAATTATATCACGTGTATCGTTCATCTAAATGCTCAGTCAACTGATTGATTATCTGACCAGAGTGTAACCAAAGGATGAAGAAAGTCTCTGAAGAATATAAATCCATATAAATAGGCGTCCCTGTTTTTAAATCCTTTACATCTGATTATTGTTTGTCTCTGAATCAGATGACTTTGTTACAACGCACTTGAAAGACATTTCTTATGAACAAAATCCGCAAGAAGATTGCTTTCACAAGATTCTTATTTGAGAATGGATTATTTGTGTTTCTGCCAGACACCCCATAATAAAAATATTACAGCGTGTTACATAACCAACATACAGAGGCATTTCTAGATTTGCCCATGACACGACTCTCTACTGTATTTTAGTTTTCAGTAAAGATGCTAGATACTGGCTTTTTTTAAAAACCGATATACTGATATTGTCCAGCAGTTCATTAAGTGATACCAACATAGGCAGCAGCTCTTCCCTCAGACAAATGTCAAGTCACATGTGGTATAATGCATGAACACGCGAGCATTTCAACAAACACTATGACAAATACTGCAACATGTAATGCATAGGAAATTATATATTCTAGAAAGAAGAGCCATATTTATTTTAAAAGTTGTGCCTCAAATTCTTCTTCTTCTTGTCCTTTCGGCTTATCCCATCAGGGGTCGCCACAGCGAATCCTTTTCGCATGTTTTGATTTGGCAAAAGTTTTACGTTGAATGCCCTTCCTGACAACAATAGTCATTAAAAATGATGTCAACTAAAATAACAGGTTTCCCTACTCCCAACAAGTAAAATAGGTTAGTCTTAATAAAATGACAGAAGAGAATCCAGTTAAATTGATGGGCAACAATAGACTGCACATTTCTATATGGCACAAACATCCATATAAAAACAAAGTCTTGTGCATAAAAAGTAAATCTCCTGACAAGTTTTTGAGATGTGATAATGTATGGAAGGAAAACACTTTACTTACCCCTCGCAGCGCTTTACAATATTACGTAGAGTATGTGTTTTAATATTTACAAAGGTGAAACTCAGGAATTATTCCAGACTGCGGACATACTGAGTGAGGAAGCTTATTGCTGTGTGGACCACGGTGTCATCACTCACACACCAATATCCTACGTTAGGATCCTATGATCCGATATACCCTTTTTATGCCAATATCAGCCGTTATCGGACAGCCTTAGTTTTTAGTTGCAATAATACACGAGGCTACTGCCGAGTCTTTTTTTTTTTTTTGACCATGCAATTTATTGGTCTATTTTTCTACTTGAGAAAAATCATGCGTGAAGCTGTAAGAGAATATCTCGTAAAAAGCTGTTGTTAATTTTTACACAAAACAACAACGGAGAGCCAGGATCTCGTAATCAGACAATCACACACTTTCTTTGTATTCACCATTACTCGGGCACGGCAGGCAGGATGTTTGCCTCTCTGATGAAACGCAGTGCGGGATTTAGGTTGCTCTGTTGAAAATATCACGGTTTGAGATGTATTTTATACGTCATAACAGACACTGGCACGGGCATTGTCATGTTTCTAATCAAAGGATCTTGTGTTATGGCGCTACTGTGGCAGTTTTGCAACATCTGTGTTGAAAATAACTTTCTTAGCCCAGTCTTTTTCTCATGTTGGATATTTTCAACGTGTGTTTATGCATCACTTGCAGGCAGAGGAAGCTTATCCGGTAAATCAGGAGAACCAGGGGAACACCCTTGTCTCTGTGGCCCCCCTGAACCCCCCGGCAGAAACCCAGGAGAAACCCAATGTGAACGGGGAGTCTCCGGAAGCTGCAAAGACTGAGTCAACTCCCCCCACAAACGGTCACTCTGCTACCAAGACTGCAGACACCGAGCTGTGAACCCCCCTTCCACATGTACACGCATTCATACACACACACACACATATCACACCACACCCACATAGTCATCAGGGACAAAAAGAATATCCCTCATGGACAATACTGTGGCCCACTTGCTCCTCTCGCTCCCATTCTTTGGCTGCATGTCGTAACAAACATCAGGAAAACTAGTCTGATGATGATGAAGGTGGCCACGGTGGATGATAACGACGGCTCAGTCCCTGACTTGTTTATGGCACTCGAGCTGGAGATGGGAGGTGTGGGCTTTTGGGTGGGAAGAAAATGCATTTCAGCATGACTCACCCATGATTTCATCCCATAAGGACTGCTGAGGCTTCATATGGTCGACACCCATCAGCCTGATTTCATGTCATCAGGTTCAGCGCTCCACCCTCCAGTAGAACATGCAACACATGAACATGTTCCACAGTCCACAGTAAAACTTTGTCCACTTGAATTATTGCGTATGTAGATGTGAAGATGTGCATGTATCCCTGCAGGCTTCTTCTGTTAACTGAATGTATGCATGACTTCATGTGATCTTTTTGCCACAAAAATTTAAAATTGTACTTTTTTTTTTTTTTTTACCCAAGTAAGCTGAAGTTCAACGTGATCGTTTTCCTACCAGGGACATGCTCACATCACCAATGTGCCTTCAGAGGCGGGCTGAACCCATCAGTGTTATTTCCTCTTCATTATACTGTGTATGCTATTTTTACCAGTATTCTATTGAGCAGTGTGTTGTTGTTTTTTTTGCTATGTATCAAGTCTGTGTTACTTTGCTTCAATGTGCCAAAGTTTTCACTTGAAAGCCTGTGTTGAACTAACATAAGAACATTGGGGCAACTTTTTTAACACAAGCAAAGTGCACATTGGTGCAAATGTGTGATTTTTTTTTGGTTTGTTTTGAGTTGCAAGAGACTCAAAACAAGGAAACTACTGTTTAAATGATAAACTGGAACGCAACATGACCACATTGAATTTTGTACCTTGTTATTACTTGCATTCCACAGCCAAACATTTTAAATTGGATTTAAGATCAAAAGTATCAAATAAAAATGCTTTTTTTACTGATCTGTTGTGTTTTTCATCTCGTTTCATGTGCAAAAAACGCTCTGTTAATTAAAGGTCCTCCCTTGGCCTGGGCTCGACTTTGCCAGCGGGTCAAGTGAAAATCGACCGAGGAGGCTGCAGTAAAACTACCCGACGCCTTCACTAATGCAGTGCTAAAAATGGCTTTTGCAGTTTCGTTTGGTCCGGCACAACATTACATAGAGTATAATGGTTGCAGAAGCCTTTGCTTAAGCCTGCAACTACATGGACAAAATATTACAAAACAACCATCCAGGCCAAGGTACTTTGCTTGGAGAGGGTGTGAAGGGTAGCTCTTAACCACTGAAACATGGAAAAACGTCTACTTATTGCTCATCGGTGCTCTAACACACTTGGTATTTAAAGCCCATACAGCCCATAAGGTTACCAGCTGCCTTGCATAAGTGATGACATCACTTCACACTGATTTGTTTGGGCTGGGCAGCGACAACATCCACCAGCTGTGTTTTCTACATACACACGTGACATGTTTACTCCAGGCAGCAAATTGTTTCAAAGTGTGCCCACAAACAAGACTATTGGTTAATAAGGAAACACGAAGGGCCGGTGTAGCGACTCTCTGACAGTCCGAGTTCCGGCTGCGTCCCCCTTCAGCGACCTCACTAAAACTATGCAGGAGCTGAACCACCAGCCCAAGAAGCACGTTCACATAAACATGTGCATCTATAGTCGGCAGTGGATCAGATTCCACAGATGTCAAGTTTGAAAAGTGTAAATCCCTGTGGACCTTAATGTATTTGTAGTACAGCGTGTGACCTTGACTTTTGCCAGATGAGATCATTTCATGTGTCAGATATGGTCCTGACTCCACCCATGTCAGAGTTTGGGTCTCATTTCACTGGCTCTCCCCCTTAAACTGACACAAATGAAATAACTCGCCAATGGCGTCTGGCCAAGCACAGCCCAGAACCTCTCAACATTTTGACATTAGTCTCTTTTGTGCGTCCCAGGTTGTGTATGATTCAGTTTTTGTCAAAAACGTGTGTTTCACACACTGCCTCTGTTTTTGTACAATATTGCACGTAAAAAACTAGTCCTAACCTCAGGGGTGCCGTAAAGTGGGGAAATGTTAGCACAATACTAAGGACTGATATCTGACAGGGCCCCCCCAAAAATAGGTGCCTTAGGGCACAGACCAGTGACGGTGCTTGAAAGCAATAAAATGTCTCCTTGTACTAAAATAAAATCCGGTTTTCAAAAAGGAAAGGGAGAAAGGAGAAGGAAGAAAGACATAAGAAGGAGATGGGATAGTACTGGAATTATCCAGTATTTCCAAACTAGATGTACATGTCCTGTTTTGCGTTCAAAAGGGAAGCAATTTGTCCTTTATTACAATGAGAAGTAAAAAGTTGGTAAAATGTCATTAATTGCATTAATGAGAGACTGCGTGCTTATGTACTATAATATAATAAGTTAATATAAGGAATTAATTCATTTTCACTGCCATAAAAATGTGATGGTATATTGTTTTTTCAAAAACAATAAATAATAAATCATGCTGTTTCATGGCCTGTTAGTAGGAAAAAATGCATATTTATACATAAAAATGGCTAAATGATGACATTAAAAACCGCATTCAGATTGCAATTTTTAGTACTGTTTCTACGCTGACCAGTGATGTTCCTGTAATGTTAGGCAAACCATAGAAGCACCAGCTTTTTATTTTGGGTTTGTATGATCTCACAACAGCCACAATAACAAAAATGATATTAATAACACAGGTTACTGTTGTGAGAATGTTGCCGCAATCCACTCCAAGATACAACTTGAAAGCCTTGAGGTCATTTTCTGTCCTCCACACATCTGGAACACATTTACTGCAAAACACACAAGCACGAGTTTCATTTATGTCTTAAATGGCTTTTTTTCTCTGATAATGTCTTCAACATTGGGTAATATGAATGTATTATAGAGGTGTTATTTCATGCCTACAAAAAAACCGCATATTTAGAAGGTCATAAACAGGTTTTCTGTGCTCTAGCTACAAAAATATTCAATTTATAATTAAAGAATATACTTTGCGGAAATTCACTCATTGCGGTCAGGTCTGGAACCAATTAAGCGCATTAAACACATCATTGTACAGATAATATTGTAACACTATTCAACTACATAATCCAGCCACTCTAAAGAGAAACTAGGTTGATTTTCCATCTCCCTGATGTTATGTATGAAAGTTTGTGTGGTTTTGCATGACAAATAAATGATGGAAGGCTGAGCGTTGGCCTAGTGGTTAGCATGTTAGTCACACAGTCAGGAGATCCGGAAGACCAGGGCTTAGTTAATGCTCTGCTCGCGTGTGCGTGGGCTTTCTCCAGGTACTCCGAAATCACGCACGTTACATTAATTGGCGACTCTAAGGCTACCATAAGTGTAAATGGTTGTTTGTCCATATCACTATATCTCTCATCCGAGGTCAATTGGGATAGGTTCCAGCATACCCCCGCCAGCCTAATGCAGCGTAGAAAGTGGATGGATGGATAAACGATGGATTCCTGTAAATAGATTTGCATGATATCCTATGTCATTTTTTTTAGCTTAGTTTTGAACGGATTTATAACAAATATTTGTTTCACTGTATAATCACACTACAAAGTTCACCCAAACTGTTCAGAAAAAGTTTCACTCCAAGTCAGCTGGGATAGGCTCCAGCTTACTGCAACCCTAAACAGGATAAGCAGTAGAAACACATTTTCCATCAAAGTTACCGATGAGTACATCACTTGTTGTTTATGAATTGTTATTGTATGGCGGCTGGCTTATTTATACACTTGTATGACAGATAAGAATGTCAAAAAGCCAACTGCCTCCTCATTTCCATGTTTGCACCTTATCCATCCATCCATCCATTTTCTATGCCGCTTATCCTTATTAGGGTCACGGGGCTGCTGGAGCCTATCCCAGCAGACTTTGGGCGAGAGGCGGGGTACACCCTGGACTGGTCGCCAGTCAATCGCAGGGCACATATAGACAAACAATCATTCACACTCACATTCATACCTATGGACAATTTAGTGTCTCCAATTAATCTAACATGCTTGTTTTTGGAATGTGGGAGGAAATCGGAGTACCCGGTGAAAACCCACACACGCACGGGGAGAACATGCAAACTCCACACAGAGATGCCCAACGGAGATTTGAACCCAGGCCTTCCAGATCTCCTGACTGTGTGGCCAATGTGCTAACCACTCAGCCACCGTGCAGCCTGTTTGCACCTTATACGTCATCAAAGCTTGTGTCATCTGATTTCAGTGCCGTTTTAAATACTTGTAAAAGACACCTTCCAAAAATGCCACCGTGTAGCTCTTCATATGTGTGATGTACTGTCAATGAATGTCTTACATTAGACGAGATATTCATTCAAATTTCATCTCGTCCAACAGTTTTTCTTCAAAGTCACAAAGGTCCCACAGCTCAGTCCGCCCTTCTCACGCCACCCTGCTCCTTCCCTCCACCCCTCTGCTTCGTATGTGGAGTGGAATTTGGGATTATCAACAAAACTCAGCTGGTTCTTTTTTCTTTGTTTTAGCGTGTCCCGCCCCTCTGCGTAGCAACAGCAGCCATGTGCGTCATGTTTTTCCTCCATGCGCCAAAACACTCCCCTTCGCAATGCATCTCTATGGTAAGATAACATTGGCGGAGGACGAGGCCGAAGCAGGACCTCGAGGTCAGGAGGCGCGGACCATTTTGTGAAAAAAATGAAGTTCATGCAAAGGTTATGTGAATGTCACTTGGTAGGAGCTTCACTTTTTGAGTGGCTGTAAGAAATGATTGAAAATGTTAAATGCAATCAATGGCTTGATGGTATATTAATGTATATACTGTGTACTTCAGCTTTTTGAAGGAAGATGCTCTTTAATTTGGCAAGCAATAGCCAACACTAGGCTCACTAGACAGAACACTCACAAAAATGACAGCACAACATGTAACAGGTAAGTAGTAAGTATTCCCCATGGTAAGTAACAAGAAACATCTGCATTCTTAAATACATAACTTTGTCAACTTTCAACAAAACAAGTGCCGCACTGCATGCTGGGAAGCTAGAAATACTACTGGCAACGCTGTGTATAGGAAGCCTATGTTCTGAAGGACTGGAGGACTGAAAGAACGTTTTTGAAGAACCGTTCAAAATCTAAACTGTTATTAATTTGTTGATTGAGAAGATTGGAGCACTTGTACTTTTTAATTTTAAAAAGTACTTTTTAAAAATACTTTTTGTGAAATACTTAATGCAGCCAAGGCTCTACATACTTTGAGAGCCCTCTTTTACACAGAACCCAAGGTAAGGCAGATTATCCCTGCAACTGAGCGCATGTTTACCCGACCCAATTGTATTACATTCTTTGAAAGAAAGTTGATTTTGTCCTGAGGTGTTCAGGGCACGTCCAACCGGTAGGAGGCCTCGGGGAAGACCCAGGACACGCTGGAAAGACTATGTCTTTCAGCTGGCCTGGGAACGCCTCATCATCAACCAGGAAGAGCTGGACGAAGTGGCCGGGGAGAGGGACGTATGGACTTCCCTGCTTAGGCTGCTGCCCCCGCGACCCGAGCTCGGATAAGCAGAAGAAAATGGATGGATGGATTATTTGACTTAGTTTGATGTTTATTGTTATGAAAATTTGAAGCAGCCGGGCCTCTTAGATGCCAGACTTTCCCTATGCTAAAGAAAACCATTCAATCCAAGTTATGCCAACTATTAAAACCATTCATGAAGATGCAAAATACCAAAACGTAGTGAGGCTTTTTGCAGGCCTGTGAATGACTCCAATGTCAGTAAATCACTCACCAACCCAAACTGAAAAAAGCGTCCATCAGCAAATTATCTTCAAGGACACAATGAAATCAATCACTGAAAACAGGAAAAAGCGCGGTGTCAAACACATAAGATGAATTATTGTGCGTGGAATAAACAGTATATGACCCTGAAGGAACTGTAAAGCACCCCGAGAAGAAAATATTTTTCTTATTAACCAATAATCATCCTCTTCCAACTAGCGCTTTATATTCATGGACACTAAAGTAGTGAAAAACAACTTTTCATGATATTCCATCTGTTTCCTGCACATTGCTGCATGCTGCCATTGTGCATTTCATAACATCTGCAGGAGGAAACAATCTGGAAGGCATTGTGTCTTTTTCCAGTTTTTCCAAACTGTCCAAATCACATCACACCCTGGACTCTATTCAGCTCCACTCTCACCAATTATGACTGTTATTGTTACTGTTACTGTTATTACAATTATTTACAAATATATATATAGCTGCTACAGAAAATGGATGGTGGATGGATTGCAAAAATAAAGAGGACAAATAAAATAAAACATTCTGAGCAAATCATAGTAGACAGATCATGAATGAACAACAGAGGATGGTCGATGTGACGCATCTGTCACCAGATGTTCGGAGAGAAAGTTATTATAGATATGCTTGCAAAGCAACAGCGGCCTCTAGTGCTAATCTACATGAATGCAGGCAGTAAGCAGTAGAGACTAATATTATTTATGCTAGGACGCCCCCTGCTGTTGATAAAGGTTAACATCAATGCCAATACAGTAATGCGATTACTTGCAGTCGTACAGTATGCAAATAAAAGTAACCCTTGTAGACATTATTTAAAAAATCAGGTAAATAAGATAAATAAACATCAAATGAACGACAATCATTTGACTTTGACCTATCAGCAATATTTATAAATGATATTTTCTTTAAATGACATCCATCTCTCTCTAGCTAGCTGTATCTACACACACATATATATATATATATACACACACACACA